>MINK01192177.1:52286-71143 GCA_001735545.1 Phormia regina | reverse complement strand
TCATATCATTTTGACATTGTGCGCGGTAGTTTTACACTAACAAAATACAAGGAATTGTTGTTTTTGTAGATGTGCGAGTACTTTAACGCACACTTTTTTTTTTCTCTCTTAAAAAATTATAAACGCAATAATAATAATAACAATAATAATAATAATAATAATAATAAAATAAACAATTAAATAAAATATTTTCACGTTTTACTTTGTCACTTAACATGTTTTATTTACATTATTTAATTTTTGTTAATACAACAAAAAATTTTGTCATTTTGCTAAATTTCCATATGAAGGAAAAAAAGTCAGCTGACGAGTTGTTGCCACCTAATCTGAATTCGCCTTGGACTTTACCTGATAAATAAATGTGCCTTGCCGTCTCGGCGAATTTGCAAACAAAAGGACGTTGATCTAATGTCGTTACTTTTTTAGGTTTTAATTTATTACGAAGAAAAATATTTAAATCGTGTTAAACTAACAAGATAATAGTTATATTTATTATTAAAATAATGTTTTTAGTAAACTAATGCTATTTTTATTTTTGTTAATACGCGTTGATCCGATCAAAACTTAAAAAATTGCTCACCAAAATTAATGATATATATCAAATGATAGCTAATAAAAAAAACATATTTTGTAATTTTTCCAAAACAATAAATATGAACGAAAAAATAAATTTTATATAAAATTTGTAAGTAGTTTTTTTTTTCTACTTATTTTATTTTAATTTTTAATATGACTTATTTTATTAAAATGACAATATAATAATTCCTATTTATCTCTAACAAATAAAAACCTCACTTTTAAATTCTATTGAATCGTTATTTAACACATAAATATTATTTTCCTTCATTAAACATTAAATTTAACTAATTCTTTAATAATTATGCAATTTTATTAATTTTTTGAATATTTTTTTTAGCATTTAGTGTTAAATTTTGAAAGTAAACGCTAAAACTACGATATTGTAACAAACGTTTGATTCTTATCATTTTAAACCACATACAATTTATTTAACCACAATTTTTTAAAACTAGACAAAGAAGAAGTTCGAAAAATATGCCTTTCCAAAGCATTATATTTTTATACGTATACGAATAACAATTAAAAAATATTAAAATAAATAAAACAAAATTTACAAAAAAAAAAATAATAATAATAATAATAATAATAATAATAATGTCTACTTCGATTGCCATTAAAGAAGGATCATCGTCATCTGCAACAACAGAACAATCAGTAAATGATAGCGATATTAGTGAAGATAGTGAAACATGTTGTAAAAACGATGAAACAACCTCAACAACTTTAAAAAACTCTAAAAAAATAAGCGAAAAATCTTATAAGAATGCCATGAGCGAAAGTAATCGAACAAATAGTTATGCTGGAAACAAAAATACAGCAGAAGGATTAATGGACATAGCCCTACTATCCGCCAATGCCAATCAATTAAGATTTTTGATAACATATAATCATGATGCTTCGACTTATTATATTAGTATTACATTAGTGGCCCTATCGCTCATAATGCAAGTACTGGTTGGCATAGCTCTAATATTTAAGGTAACTACAGTTAGAAGCAAAATAATTGTGTAGGTATTTATACAGCATTTAAAAGTGCATTAATCATTTCAAAATATTTCAGCGTCGTTTTCGAAGATGCCGTAACAAACGCTATAATGAATTAATACTGGGTGGAGTATTTATTATAACAGTAGTAAACATATTGCTTGCAGCCTTTACAACAACTGATGTTAAATGAAGTGAAAAATATGTTATTTCCATTATATATATATATGATGTAAATGAAAAAATGTTGCTAACAATAAATATATGCGAAATATATATGTATGTAAAACTAAGTTCACTAAATTTTATATTTTGAATACATTATACCTTCAAATATTTAAAAATTTTTGAAGCAAACTTCTTTTTACATTTTGTATCCAAAATTTCCAAATATAAATTATAAAAATTCGTTTATATATCACTTTTTAAAAAATAATAATAATAAAAATAAAAGTAAAAATAATCTGGAATATATAAAGTGTAGCATACAGCTGATTAATAAAAAAAAAAATAAAAGCTTATTTACGAAAAAAGCATTTTGCCTTTGTTTTTCCTGAAAGAATACAACAAAACTCTATCATCAGTCGTTCACGCGTGGTGGTCGTACAATCGAATGTCGTTTTATGGCCTCAACCAGCCATTTGATACCTTCATCAACGCCTTCACTGTCAATAAAGTAATAAAATAATAAAGAAATTAAACAGATTTTTAATTTCTTAAACTTAAAACTAACCCAGTTAGAGCAGATACCGGTATGGTTAGACAATCACGCCGCCCTATAAAACCGCCTGACTGTTGAAATACTGGTTTAATATCTCTTACACCCATAACATCAGGTAAATCTTGTTTATTAGCTAATATCAGCAAAGGAACACCCGAGAGCAAATCATTTTGTATCATCTTATCTAAATGAGAAAAAGAAAATTCAACAAAATTATCTTTTTTTATGTTACTGATACTAAAATGAAAATTAATTCAAATCTTACCAAAAATAACTTTCGACTCTTCCATACGTTCTCTGTCATTTGAGTCTATAACGTAAATAACCGCATGTGATTCTTGATAATACTTATCCCACAACGACTGTAGTTCATGTTGTCCTCCCAAATCCCAAAAATTTAAGCGTACGCCTTGAACATCTATAGTGCCTATATTAAGACCCACTGTCGTTGTAATTTTACTTGGATTCATGCCTTTATAGTTTTTAGTAAATTTCGTTTTAGCTGCTTCCAAATAAGTCTGAAATTTTAATATGTATATTAAAATCAATTTATTTATTTATGTTTGTTTCGTTTATTTATTTATTTATTTATATTTTTTAATTTTGTTTACCGTTTTTCCAGCATTGTCTAACCCTAAAATAACAACACAATATTCATCTTTTTGTGTTAGATATTTATAGAATCCATGAAGTAATGTATACATAGTAAATTGAACTTAATAAAATTCCACAAAATTTTGCTATAATTTCATACAAATTTTAATAAAAATAAAAAAAAAATATATTTTTTACACGTAGTGTCGACTTTATCCAAAAACCAAAAGTTAATTGTTGTCATCGATCAGCTGTGTTGGTTTTGATTATTTGTAAACAAATTACAGAGTTGATATTNNAAAATTAAAAAGTTTTTTTAAATTTTTAAATTTTTTTTTTTTTTTTTTTTTTTTGTAATACAAATCTACTATATGTAATTTTAAAACATTACAAAATATATATATATATATACATAAAACAAAAAAAAAAAAAAGAAAATATATATATAAGAAAAATCATTCAATTAAAATATTATTAAATTAAGATTTAATCGAATAATTTTGAATAAATGCACTCTTGGTATCTGTTACGATGATGAAAATTTGCAACAATTCAAAAACAAGTTATATGTTTTTCTTGTTAAATCTAATTTCTAGTATTTACAGTTGTTATCACTGTCAGGACTCGTTAACACAGAATTTTGTAGTTGTAGTTAGTGTTGCTTATGAAGAATAATCCTTTTTGATCAATTTGGCGATTGTGCTAAGTTGCATATTTGTTGTGCCTTCATAGATGGCACCAATCTTAACATCACGGTAGTATTTCTCTTGAGGGAAGTCACGAGTGAAACCAACACCACCCATCCAGTCAATGCATTTGATGGCGGCACGTTGAGCTACCTCTGAAGCATAATATTTTGCCATAGCGGCCTCTTTAACAAATGGAATACCGTGTTCGACCATACGGGCAGCGTTGTAAGTCAATAAACGAGCGGCTTCAATTTCTGTGGCTATAGTGGCAATTTGATGTTGCATAGATTGGAAGTTGTAGATTTCAGAGCCAAATTGTTTACGTTCCAACAAGTAGGGAATTGTGTGATCGAAACAACCTTGAGCCAAACCAATCATCTGGGAAGCAATACCAATACGGCCTTCATTAAGGAAACCAGCAGCATATTTGTAGCCATGACCAAAGGTACCTAACAAGTTTTCTTCAGGAATGCGAACATTATCGAAGGTAAGCATGCAAGTACCAGAAGCACGAATGCCCAATTTGTCTTCGGGTTTGTTAATAATAAATCCGGGAGTATCACGTTCGACGAAAAAGGTGGTGATGCCGCGATAACCATCTTCGGGTTTAGCATTGGCAAATACTACAAATACACCGGCTAAATCAGAGTTTGAAATCCACATCTTTGATCCATTGATAACATAATGGTTGCCATCTTTCTTAGCAACAGTCTTCAACGAGAAGGCATCAGAGCCGGAACCGGGTTCAGTTAAAGCAAAACTGCCAGGCTAAAATAAATAAATACGAAATAAGTATGTATTACAATAAAAGGACATTATTCATTCATTTGTATTACTTACATATTCTTGAGCCAATTTAGGCAAATATTTTTTCTTCTGTTCCTCATTGGCAACTTTAATGATCAAAGAATTTACCAAAGTGTTGTGAATATCGACTAAAGCAGCAACAGCAGGATCGACTTTAGAAAGTTCCTCAACGGTCAAGATAGTGGTCAAGAAATTGCAACCGCTGCCACCCAATTCAGTATCGATTTCGATACCCATGAAACCATTATCGAACATAGCTTGAACTACGGATGGCTCAAATTTATGTTGTTCGTCCATTTTCTTTACCAAAGGAGCAATTTGTTCCTGGGCCACCTTGGCAACTATAGTTATAATTATTAGTTTTTTTTTTTCAATACAATTATTAACAAATATTCAAAGAAATAATCATTTAATGAGTACTAAATACTGAATTAATAATACATTATTAAATACATAAAAAAATATATCTTTAATATGTTTAAAATCTATAACTTAACGTTTGTTTAATAATCAAATTGATAATATGAAAAGTAAACAAAGTTTTACTTTTCATATTATGCGAAAAAATTATCTTCATATAGTGTGGCACATATGTATTCATACACCAAAGATTTTGAATTATTTATTTTTTTTTTTTTTATTAACTTTATATGATAATATTGTGTATGTTCATCTTCTTATTAAATATAAATTTTATATCATATTAATTGTAAATTACAATAAATAAATTCTATTAAGTTTGTTAGCGACAAATAAGTATAAACAATTTAAATGTACAACACGAATACAAATATGTACAGTACGTATCTATAGATATTTTTGTACATATAACTAATCTTAAATTTTTGCAAGTTAGGATGAGTTAGCAAAATAAAAATATTTATGTTTATTTAAATTAAAACATTTATATTATAGATGTTTGTATATGTATGAACAGTTCAATACATTGAGACGTATATACATTAGGGTGGCCCCAAAAGTGTCTATGTTCCCAACTAAAATGAAAATTTACTTCATTCTAAGACATTGTTTCTCCTGAAATTTTCCTTTCGTGAGCTAGATTAAAATAGGTCTTTTTCGGGTTTTTCGTATTTTGTTCATATTTGTGCCAAGAGAACCGTATGAAAATTCGGGGCACGCATTCATTTACTTAACAAAAATTTAGGACCAAGTCCAATTAAGGCCAAAATTTTGCAATTTTTCATACAAAATTTAGAAATTTGAAAATATTATACATTATAATGAAAAACCTCCTAACCGATATACCGAAACCAAAAAATAGTTGATGGATTTTTACTTGTGAGTTTGTGTTTCTTGGTTTGGACCATAATTTTGTGTTATATTCTAAAATTATTGGAATTGAAAAAAAAATAAACATTTTTTAAAATGATAAATTTAAAAACTTAGTGGATTTTGCTATTATTTTTTTGCATAAAAAAAAACGGATAGATTTATTTCTCATACTTTTATAAACATAGTGAATTAGAAGTATAAAAGTAGAACATCCTGCCAATGATAACAATTTTGCTTCTAAGTACGTCTTTCCAGTGATTACACAATATTAAATTTATAACTTTTTCAGTCCTTTTGATTTTCCTGTAGGTGTAGCGGTATTCTCTCAGTGTATTCTTATGAACACACTTTTTTAACATAAATTCACTAATATATCTATATATCATTTATATACATGTATAGATAAACGAATTCGTTTAGATTGTGTGTTTTTATATTCTTTTATCATGTTTGATAACACCAAGAAAAAAACTTAAATTTTATACGACGAAGTATATATTTTTTTCTTTTAAGAAAAACAAAAAAACAACAACAATACGATCATAACACCCTCTTTACATTTCAGTCATAAATTTAATAGACTGCCAAATAAAACAAGGCAGCAGACATCGAATAGTATTATTAATAAGTTTATATATTTACTTACTAATTTATACTAATATATATATATTAAGTATACATACATATACTATATATGTATGTAAATTATACGTACTTATAATATATATTTTTACTTTTAAACCTGGTTTTCTTAGCAAAAACTATTTAAATTACGTAAGATCTAATTTATATGCATTCATATGTATGTAAAAATGGAAATAGAAATTATATTGCCTTTTTTTATTTAAATGAAATTAATTTAAATTTTATTTATTAATTGACACAACTGATAACAAATAAAACAAACTTGTGTAAAATAAATAAAATCTAATTAAATACATACTATGAAATAAAAACCATTTTGTTCTAAAAATTATTATTGTCGAGTCATTGCTGTCGATCAATATTAATTTTTATTATAAAATAGATATAATTCCTTCAATTAGATGAGAAAAAGACGTAATGTTAGGATGATGTATTATTTAAGATAATATTACTCATTTTGCAAAATAAAAAAAAAAAATAATAATAATTTTTTAGTTTTATATTAAAGACAACAATAATATATATTCGTTGTTTTCAATACAAATTGCTTTGTTTTACAAAATCAGTTTTTATAATAAATGAAAAAATAATAATAATAATTTATCAACTTTCCAACTAAGAATTGAGTCATCGCTGAAAGACTCAATTCAACTCTCTAGGAAAGTTACGGACTCGGTACCACAATCCAAATGTACCCACTAGAACAGTGAGCAGTCATTAGGCGCAATACCAAGATCCCACAAATTTGTTCTATCACAAGTGTAACGCCATTTAAATTATTGAAACGTTTCCTTCAAGAAGAAAACTCAAATTAAATCGCTGACTAGCTTGTGAATATTATAAATTTCTTTCTGTATAAATAGTTTTTATATACATATATTAATAATTTATTAAATACGCGATTCTTAAAAACCTCGGGACATGAAAACACTAACTTTCCAGTTAAATTTTTTCCACACCACAGTGGTATCGAACCCAAGTACTCGTATATATATAAACAAATTGTTGAAGAAAATCTATTACAAACATGTACACGCTTACCCACTAGCCCATCGCGCACATGTGCCTACGATGCAGCTAAACACACACTTATCAAACGAAAAGAGAAACACAATTTCTCTTTATTCTTTGCATTGCGTGCGAGTGGTTATTTTTAGATTTTATTTGAACCTTTCTCGTTCAAATCCTTATTGCTCTTTTTTAATTTTTTTTTTTTTTTTAATAAGTTCAAAAATCTAAAAAAAAGTATATACAAATATGTATATAAAAATATTTTCTTAGCTGGGAATTGAACCTATGATGGAAAAATCAATTGAATACAGATGAAACGTGGCATTTCTAATTTACATATTCTATCGTTTTTTAATGCTGTCTTTTCTTAGAAATGTGCGGAACTAACGAAGGTCAGATTTATTTAGTGCAATCAATTTAAATTATAAAAATGTGTTTTATACCTAGAACACATAAATTAATTTATTTAAGCCCAAATAAAACGTATACATACATTCAATTAGTTTATTGTATTATATTAATAGCCGCAATATATTGTGGAAGAGGGATTTTTTGAAGAAAATATATTTTTTTATTATTTACTCAGTCAAAATAAACTATTTTTAAATGTACCTCGTTTTATTGTTGATATAAAATTATTGCAATCAATATGTATGTGAGTATAGTAGTGTAGGAGTTTGAGTATTTAATACAACTTTGTATTACCAATATTTATTTTTATTATAACTAGTACGTATAAAAGATTTGATAACAAAGAATAATTAAATGATTTTATAAAAATAAAGAAGAAGAGAAAGCGTGTCAGAAATTCCTAGGTTAAGGTCAATTATAAAATTATTATATTTTTTATTGTTTGCATAAGAGATAAGAGAATTTTTTATTTTATTGAAAATGTGGAAATAAACTTTTATAGAAGAGAGCTACCACTGACAGAACACCACGTTCAGAATAAATATCAAAACGTGTATTTCTTCATATATATGTATATGAATTATACACATCTACATACATGTGATAAAACATACTACGCGTTAACCTATGGATGTCTGTTTTTTAATAATGTTTTATCTGTCTGTTTTTGTAAGTAATACTTGCTAAACACGTTAATACAGACCATAATATGAAATTTTTACTATCTGCTACATTTTCCTTTCTTAAGGAACAAGTATGTATGAATGTATGTATGCATGAGGGAAAGTTTCATTTAGAAAAAACTAGATATTAAAATTTGGTTTCTACTTGTTTCATTTCAATAATACGCAAAAATATCGTAAACAACGATAAAATACAAAATCAAATTCTTATATTTGTAATAAACATAAGCAAAAAACTTTATTACGTAACATATCAAACATATTAGCATTGTAGGGTAAAATAAAAAATACCGCATGTTAAAAAAAACAGGAATCACACAATCAAATTACAAAATAATTAAAACAAACAATAATTTAAAAACAAATACAAAACATAAAAATTTAATTTACAATTATGGAAAATAATTGTTCCTTAATTAAAACTCACAATTATACGTATGTATATGTGTATAAAATAAAATAATATATACATATGTATATAACCGTATGTAATTACTTCTTTACGTTAAAGTACAAGAAACAGAAAACAGCACTTACCAGTTTCTTTCATCATTAATTCATCCTCGGTAAGAAGGGTTAAGGGAGTGGGTGTGCCGGGATTGCCTGAGGACATAGCACATTGTTGTTGACGCAAAGCATTAGCGATCTTCAAAAGAAATAATAAAATCACACATATGATATTGGATTTTTATGTTATATAACATTACTGGCTGCCTTTTGTCTTTATTATTAAACATATGAAAAAATTCTTTGTTCTGCTCATTTTAGAACAAAACTGATTCTAAGCTTTAATTTGCATTTTGTGTAATAATAAAAAGTCTATTAAAAACTTACCAAACGTGTAGGTAGCTTTTTTAAAGCATTCATTTTGTATTATTTTCTGCTTTCTTATTTAAATATATTTTTATTTTTGAAAAAAAAAAACTACACCAAAGTGAACAACAAGCACTACGACGAGAACAACCTCTAATGTCTGGCAGCGTACACTCAACTGATCCAAAGTGATCCTCCAGCAAACATTTGAACCTAAATTCTCATAAGCATAATAGAGCGTCTAACTTAATGACTGACTCGCTGAGTAAGTGCTGACGACGGGCCCACTTGTTATTATTTATTGTGTATTTGATTGAACTATGTTTTGTATTTGTTAGTGTTTTTCTCGTTCTTGTTTTATTTTATTCTCGTGTTAAGCATGTAGTGGTGGTATAATATAATAAAAAAATATAAAAAAGTAAAAAGAGTTTTATACTCAATTATGCCGAATAGTATGTACCCTTCTTTTCTACATATTTTACCTATTTTTTTTTCTTTTTTTTACAAAATTTAAACTTTTTTGTTTTACAGTTTGTAAAAAAAAAAAAAATAAATAAAATAAAAATATATGTATATTTAATAAACATAATTAATTATATTTAATAAACATAATGGGTATAATAAATATTTAAAATGTAAAAAAAAACGTTTCCTTTTATCACATATCTATAAATTTTTACGTATTTTCTGATCTAAAATTGATGATGATACCAAAATCTAATAAAAATCTAATGATAAGAAGGAATTCAGTACAATTTCAGAAAATTGTACTAGTTATCTGAAGCTGAATGCCGGCGCAAAATAATAATAAATTCATAGTTCTAGTCCAAAACTAGTTTAGGCTAACAGATTTTAGCAAAATTGTGGAAAATAAAAACATTAACATTTGTAAAGTTTTGCTTTTGAGGGCCAAAAGGTTATTCATCTAACCCTTTATCAATAGTATTTAAACAGACCTTTACAATAATACATTATATTTAAGAAAATGGTCCAGCTTACGTTAATCAAATAATTGAAACGAAATATTTTAAAAATGAGTTTATTTATTTAAAAGATTTCACAGTAATATAACAAGACATCTTAGGCCAAAAAATATATATTACAAAGATCTATTCCTGAATAAAGGTATCTAAAATTAAAGAGAATAAACAAAATATTAAAATCTTCACTTACTACTTCTAGTTAATGGCTCCATAGTAAAAAATATAAAAATGAGAGAGTAAGAAAAATAGTTCCCTAAGTAGTAGCTAAATTCAATAAGTTAGACATTAAATATCGCATAAGTTTTAAACGAAAAGCATTGTTAGAGTTGGAAAACAAACGAAGTTTAATGGGTTAAAATTCCTAATACGAGTCCAAATACAGCGTTTCTTATCCTAGGTATCAATATTTGAGGGTTTCTACTATAATGAGAAAAAGTAAACTCAGACCGAAGAAATACCGGCAGTCCCGATTTAACAATCTTGAAGAGCATCATTATATTACGAAGTACAATGAAGTCGTTGATAGAGCAACCCAAAAAGTTTTTGACATATCCAGAAATGTGCATACGACCACGAACATTATACACAAAACGTACAATCATATTAGTTATACGGCGAAGTCTACTAATATTGTATGACACAGTACCAGAAACCACCTCAAGGCCATAAATTACATGAGTCATCAAGAGCGCATGTCCTTAAATGCGTCGAATACGACATGGTAGATAAACTCCTAAGGAATAAAGTCTACGCAATATACCTATTATCTTGAGTTTAAAACATATCAATATTTAATTTTATGGGAATACATTTGTAATTTTTTTGTTGTTCATATACAAATAAATGTTGTTCATATACAATAAAATATTTTTATAATTATTTCTTAACAAGGAATCAACAAATTTTAAACCTGAGAATCTTAATATTTTTCAAAACTTTATAATTCTGTACCAAAATTTATTAAAGTAGCTATTAATGAAAATTTAATTAATTTTTAGTTTAATAGTGATTTGATTACTTTTGAAAACGCTATTTTTTAAACATTTTCCCAAAATTGTGGAAAAATAAAGAATCAACAAATTTTAAAGCTATGAAATGTAATATATTTTTAAATTTGTTAATTCTGAGTTAGAATAATATTAAAATACTAATTAATTTCTTTTGAAATCCTATTTATTTTTCAAATTAACTTCAAATCTATTGGAAAATGGTTGACGCAAGCTTTTAAAATTTAAAGAGAATTACACCAAAATAATTAATTGTTGGTTTATTCTTTTGGTGTAATTTAAAATTTGTTACTAAACAAGTTTTCATTCGTTGCCTTGTTGTCTCTGTTTAACAGTACCAAAGCAAAGTTCGTAATATAAAATTAGACTCCAGTAGAATGAAGTCTAATTCGTAGGGTCTTACCCATTTAGGTTTCGTTAAAACCTAAACAGTTACTAATATTTATGTATGTATTTAAAAAAATATTTTTAATATCTTACTTTTAGCTTTTGAAATTCGTTTGAATTTCATTTTTATTTTTAAATTTTAAATTCATCAACTACGTCAAACGTTTCAATCTTTCATTTAAAACAAAAATAGATTAAGCACTCTTCACGTGGTACATATTTTATGACTATTCTAGAAGTTGTTCTAAGCACTTTCAGAACGAGAACTAGAGTTCTAGTATCATTCCATAGAATGGGTACTGGCTGGCTAACACTACCTCAGAACTAGTTCTGGAGGTGACAATTTTAAACAAATTTCAATAAAAAAAATTTTCCTGGATATTAACATATAAATTTTACTTAATACTTTCAAACGCAAAACTTTATTTATTTGGTATTACAAAATTCTAGTTCGACATCAACAGATTTGGGGGAGCATTTTTAAAAGATGCTAATTCTTTGGTGTGATAATTTTGGGTTATTATTCTATCACAACCATTTGCAGCAAAAATGCCACTTTTAAGTTCTTGAATTTAAATTATTGCAGTAATTAAACATTTTAATTTACAAAAATCAAAAATCAGTTTAATAAATCTCAAATTTGAAATATTTTAAATTTTTCTTAATTTTTGTTTATTTAAAGCATCAGATATTTGATTTCCGAAAAAGTTATTACCAATTATAAAACACTGCCTATCAAGATACATATGTTAAATTTCTTAAAAATTTTTGATTTCTTCTAAAATGTCATCTAAAATGCATGTTTTAATTTTTACAGCTTAAGCAAAAAACATTATGAAAATGCAAAAGGACGTACACACATTTTATTTAAGTAATAAACACTATTCAAACCATATTTTACGGCTGTTTTGTTTATGAAGTTGATATACTGACAATATAATTCATTTGATTTGCAAGTAATTTTAATTACTCTAATCATTTATAAATCAAATACGTACTTCCATGAAAGACAAAGTGATTTTTTATGATTGAACATGTAATTTAGCAAACCTGCTGCGCTAAATATTTCCAAAACAGTTCTTTGATTGAAAATAAACATTATTTGGTAACTTAGAGACCATTATTTACAAACCTTAAAATTTGATAAATTCTCAATGGCATTGAAAACACTTATTGTTCTTCTTTATAATAAAGAAATAAAAATTCCAATTTTATTTAATAAAAAATAAAACGCTTCACAATCACGTTCGTCTTGATATTTAATTGAAAAAATGGTTGGTCTTGCAACCATTTTAGACACAGCTAGAAGCACAAATATACAAACTAAAAGTAACGTTAGTCTGCTTGCTTAAGCAGTTTCCATGGGCTGGGCAGCAGTCTCTTCGGTATATTTACCCTTGTCCTTGCCCAAAGCAGCCAAACGTCCCTTGCCGCGACGTTCCAAAATAGCTTTGCGGTCTTTGTCCAACTTCAATTTGACAATCAAACATTTAGAGGGATGGATGCCAACATAGACATTGGTGCCATTGGCATTTTCACGTTGGATCTTTTCAATGTATACGACGAACTTTTTACGATAGGCTTGTACAACTTTGCCGACTTGGTTGCCCTTGAAGTGTCCGCGTACCACTTGTACTTCATCATCCTTACGGATGGGCATAGAACGGACATTGTACTTTTGACGCAATTCCTTTGAAAGGGGAGCAGACATAAGACGGCGACGAATGTGAGAGGGAGCCTGGAAATGGCGCTTACGGTTCTTTCTGCGAGAAGATGTCACAAACTTGTTCAATTTCATGTTGGCGGCTCTAGTTGTGTTCACTGAAAAGGAAGCAAAAACGTTTTTTTTTTTTTATTAATTTATATTTAAAATATAATATTTATGTTTAGTGTCAATGAAAATGTTTTAACAACTTAATTCAATCGCACTAGTCAATATCAATTCTTCATATTTATTTACATATTTCATGTCAATTATGTGCATGTTATATTTTATCATGAAGCCCCTTGGTTTTCATTTTGGATTTTTTACATTTTCATCAACACTTTAACGGAAATTTTTTCACTTTAACATAGTTCAATGTTTAAAATAGATTTTGCATTAATTAATTTATTTTGGGATATTTGTTTATTGACGATGTTTTTTGATAAAATTTATACCCGAAAAAAACTTACACCAAACAACTATCGTAAAAATACGAAAAAGAAAGAATTTGACAGTTGCACTGTCGGAAGTAAAAATATGTCAAACAATATTTCGTTGAGTTTCATTTATGTCATATACAATACAACTATGCTTAACGAAAACAAAAGAGTTGTATTTTCCAAAACATTAACCTAATTTCTATTAGGGTTTTCATATTGAACAGTTGTATTTTTAATAGTTTATCAAAAGCTAGCTACAAATAAATATGTAAAAAAGTTGTTCATGGTAGAAAAAACAAATAACATTTAACAACTACAATTTATGATATAAGATCTACAATATATTAGAGTAGAACAAAATAGTTTCATATCGAAATATTTTGTTTGCAACCCCTAACTATAGTACTATCATCACCTGTGTTCAAAAGGGAATAAAATAAAAACAAACGAAAAGAAATAAAGAAAAATATAAAAAATACGAATTTAATCACACGTGCCTAATATAATTCTTAAAAATTTTAAACCAACAATATATATAAATCATGGAATTGATGGTTAGTAAAATAAATAATAGAGGACATCTTATACGAATTGTATTTAACATTTAGAATGTTGTTTTAGCAAGGAGCTTCACTTTTGTCGCGACCCGCTGAGGAATTTGGAAATGATGGTTTAGTGGAGGAAATGTGGGCAGTAAAAGCTATGGATCATGCCGAAGTCTATTTTAATGTAAGTCATAAACCTAGATATTCAGTGTATCAGATGTCGTATACAAATAATATAATTTGTAGTTAATTACCAGTGTCCATCCTTCTTGCATAAAACTGACACCATATGATGATCAAATTTATGAAACATTTCGTCAAGACTTTCCAAATTTAAAAGTTGACGTTTTATCCGATGAAATTCTGAAGTCACCAACAGCAAAACAAGAATGGCGTCAGTTTGCAGAAAAATTCAACAAATTAGAAGATTATTCCTATGGGACATTGATGCGCGCAAATGCTGCAGAAGAATTTTCACCCGATAATTCCATTTTAGTGGTACGCATTCAATTTCTCGCCATTGAAATAGCTCGAAATCGTGAAGGTCTCAACAATGAAGTGCATCAAAAATTTCGACCCGCACCAAAATCAAATACAATACTAAGAAAAAATACACTACATCCAGAAGTGTCTAAATAAGATTTGTTTACGTATGTATGTATGTATGTCGGTGTAATATATAAATATAAGTTTTTTTCACATGCAATTTTCTGTTTGGAAAACTTGTACAGTTTTACCTAAATAGGATCCATTTCTAAAATAAATATTTCTTTTTAATAATACCGAATGTTTTTATGGTTTGTCGGTACCAATTTTGATTTTATGTGAGAGAGCGAGAGTGAATACGAACGAGTACAAACTTGGTGTACTTTGAAATTCGTTTTGTTTTTCTTTTTCGTACTTTAAATCAAAAATAAATCGAGGCAATTTAGCCTAGAATAACATAAAAGATGTGTCTACCATTATATGGATCCAAGATGAAATAATGTATATTTTTGGAGTTTCTTAATAACTAGTTTTAAAGATAATAAAAGTCATCTTTCTGCTCGAAAAAATAAAAGTAAAAAAATTACTTTTATTTCTGCTCAAAAAAAAAATCAAAAAATAACTTTTACATTTGCTCGAAAAAATAAAAATCAAATATTTAAAAAGCATTGTACTGTAAAAAAGTCGAGCACATAACGATTACAATGGTGTATATAAATGTGTTGTACGTTATTTCGTTATAACTGTTTTTTTTTAATGTAATAATAACTGTTATTTACAGTCCCTGCCTAGAATTGCTGAAGTACAATTTTGTGTGTGAACGTTAGCAAGTTTAAAAGAAAAATAGAACAATTTCAGAAAGAAAAATTCCTGTGTCTGAACTTGGACTTATAGAAAACAAAATGGGAAAAATCCAATTGGATAAGTTTGCTGGGTCCAATATATTACAATCGGGAAATTGCTTAAAAACTCGAATTATTCATATTATATATTCAATATGAATAATTCGATTTTTTTTTTAATTTTGAAGCAGAAAAATATCGGCACCATGATATTTTTAATTAAAAAAAAAAAACTTTTTTATTTTTTGTGTTCTGTTTTGATTTTTTTAATTTTGTTTTGTCTTATATGTGACTGACTTTTCAGGGTAAATAAAATTGAGAACATAATTTGTAATGATTTGGTATTAAATCTTATTTACTATTAATATGCCTTGGGTTATACCTTCTGTAGTTATATTATGATTGGTACTTTTTGTGAAAAAAAAAAAAAAATAAAGTTAGTATACGGTGAAAATTGTAAATCTAAAAATATTCATACTACATAGAGAAACAGTCAAATATGTTTCTACAACTTGTTAATATTATATTAGTGTAATAAAAAATATATATTTTCAACTTTCATTCTTTTCCAGTTTGTTATAATATATATTTGTTAAAAAATAGCTATATAAAATTTAAATGTTTTATATCGTTATTCTACAAAAGAAAGCAAATTAGTGCAAATAGGAAAATATGTAAAACTTATTGAAAAATATTGCCATCTTTTCATATATATTATTATTATTATTATTAATTTTTTTTTGTCCTTTTGTAGCCGGTGGATGGTGATGAAATAAAAAGAGAGCAATTTTAAAAAGAATTTATAAGCGGTGGTACCAAGAACTATGAAATTGTTAAGAAAATAAATACATATATATTTTTTTGTGCAAATCTTTTATGCAATTTGAAAATAATAACTAGATTTCCTACAAAATTACTGCAAGAATCATGCAAAAATCATTATCATATTTTCCAAAAAATGTGATAAAAATTCATATTTTATCGACAAATGTTATGTCCACTCAAAACATTTGGATAGTGTGGACTAAACTTGTTCATTAAAGTTCCTTGATTTATATGGGGACAAAAAAGTTGCAAATATATCCACCTGTAGTTCAAGTTTGATATGTTTTAAAATAACTCCCAAAATATTGCGTTCAATTATTTCATTTTATATGGAGCAGAAAATATTTTAAAATTTGCTTTAATTTTCGCAAAATTAAAATTTAAGTAAAATTATCAATGATTTTATTTTAATTTGTGTTTTATTACAATTTTAATGTTTTGGACACTTTCCATTGTATATATTTTAGGGCATCATGGAAATGTCTCATCCAATACTACTGATATGTGTGTGATGCTTAGTGTTTAAACATGGTTCTTTTACCATTAATATGATATTAGTGTTACTGTTAAATATTATATGTAACTAGTCGTATTCACCCTTGCAAACATTTTCTGTTGCGGAAGTGGCTAAGAAGAGTCTCGACTCGAAGAAGTTGCTTCTGGAAGTGTCGATCACAAAAGTGTCGTTTTAGTCTCTTCTAAAAGATGATTTCGTATTTTTGTATTTATAATTATTTTATTATTATTATTTTTTTGTATTTCATAATTATCTTTATTTCACAATTATCTAAACTATAAAAGAAATAATTCACATAAAAACTAATTTTGCATTTAAACTTAAAATCTTTACGCGAAACTTCTGGTGAATTGCGGTATCTTCAAAAAAGAAAAGGAAATTTATAATAAATTTTATAATTAAATTGTATTAATATTACCTTTTTGCAAAGAATTCGACAAAGACACTTTTACGGCCAAGTTTTTGACTTCATTATTTTGCGAATGCTTGTCTGTTTAATTGAGTTTTTTTTTCTAAAATAATTTTAAATTATGAGAAAAGTTCGATATCACTAAATAAGAGTTTAAGAAAATTTACTTACTATTTGAAATTTCTAAATTATAATTTTGTTAAATTATAATTTTGTTAACAAAACGAATGTAATTATCAGGAAGATTTTTCTTCTTTTATTTAATATAGCAGCCAAAATATACCAAAGTTAAATAACTACTGAAAGACATTGGAGAATCATGCTTCATTAATGCGTTGTTTTCTTTTCATAAAAACTGACAATCTTCTTAACACACTCCCAGAAGATTATTCCCGTAATAATAATGTATTTCGTTAAATTCGTACAATCATCATTTTATTTTCCAAAAGTGTCTTCAAAGTATACTATTAGAAGATAAAAGGACGATAATAAAATGTTTTGTTTTTGTAAGTCACTAAGAAGTGGCGTCCGGAAGATTCGCAGCTAATTTATCTTCCAAATATTTAAAGGGAAGTAACATAAATGCATGTACGTCACAGTTCCTGCGTTATGAGTAGAGGAATAATCGAGCTAGAATGTCCATGGAATGAATTAGAATAGTATGTAAAATATAAAAAATATATTTTAAACAAGGGTTCTGTAAGATCTTTCCGTTATTCAATTAATCTAAATTTACATGTCTTATAACATGAAGTTGCAATCTGGGCAATCACAGTTCCTTTGCAGTTTTATGGGATACATAATGAGCAACCTTCTCTTCTCAAATGATAAATGTAATAATATCTATAGCTTTTCAACCCCCCAAATTGATATTTTTCATCCTATAGAAAAATAAGTTTAATTGTTTTTTTTTAGAACATGATGTCTGAATTATTCTTATGCTATAGTTTTGCTTTTTTCTTTTTCATAAAAATTTTTGGCGCGACCAATTTTTAAATATTCTTTTAAATTGTTAAAAATATTAGAACACAAAATTATGGTAGTGTTCAACAAATACGCAAATTGATTTTATTTTTAATAAACATATTCAGATGACCCAACAAAAATTTACATAGAAAATAGATTTTTTTAAAGAAAATCAATTGAAAATCGTACGTAGTTCTTTGTTGATTATTTCTTGCTATTCAAGATATATATAATCAAGATGAAAAAATACAACATTCTTAATTATATTAAAAATAATTTTTAGTGTCACGATATCCTTTAACCTATTCCTTTGACCTTTTGAGTACTAATTGCATAAAATTGACTCTCTAGCTCTTAATGGGTTAATATAGATTAAGTTTCCATTGTAACAGGATAGACCATTCCTATGGTGCATTAAAATCTAATATATTTTGAAAATTATTCGAAATATAAACGAGTCAAGACCGACCATATGATACCCTACACCATTGCCTATGTGTACCAAAATTCGGGAA
>MINK01192177.1:13329-46710 GCA_001735545.1 Phormia regina | reverse complement strand
AAGGATTAAAAGTTAAAGTTCGGGTCAGAAGTAAAATGATAGGATCATTAGAGTTAACCGCACCAGTATTTTCTTGTTTTTAAGATTTGAAGTATTGTTTGAATACTACCTGATATGTTTATCCCCTAAGTGAAAACATAAGCTTGTATGCAAATCTAATATTTTCGTTTTCAGTTACATTGTTTACATATCTATGGCTTACATATGGCCTGCACTTCCTATAAAATATGATATGACTAGGTCATGGGTTCCATATCATTTTGGATATAACCATTTTTATCAAGAAATAAGAATGATTCTGGAGGAACATATCCATTTTGTAAGGATCTAGATATATATTCATCATTGGTGTGGTACGGAGCCATAATTAAGTTGTTTTCGTGGCAATTCAAACATAATATAATATGATTTCTTATCAAGTGTATAATGAAATTATCTATTCTACTAACCTTGGCTTTATTGTATAAAATTCTGTTCGGTACATATTTCTTATAGTTGCTATTTGCTGTTCTATAAAGAGAAGTACAGTGTCTTAAACATTTTCTTTCAAATATTCTCATTTTCTCCATATATGACGGAGATATGTTACCAAATTTGACAACCATATGTTAGTATAGGTCTTAAAAGAGTTTGATACATAATTATTTTCACCCTCGAATTGATAATTTTGGAAAAAAATAATCTTTTATATGAGAAAAGTGCATTTCTGGTTTTTATAATTTGACGATTAATGTGTTCATTAAAATATAAGAATTTATCTAGATAAATACCAAGGTATTTCACAATTTGTACATTTGGAATAGCTACATTATTAATTGATTTTATATTAAATGATTTCCAATTACGTTTGACATCGTTGTTGCATTTACCAACTGGGGGATTGTATTTTCACATTAATTTTACTAATTTTATTGTCGGCGTGATAATGATATCATCCGCAAACCCTATTATATTCTCAATGCTATTTAAAAGGTCATGTATGTAGAGATTGAATAGTATTGGAGCACATACCGTGCCTTGTTGAAGGCCATTAACAATAATGAATTCCTTTGAACTAATTGACTTTCCGTCATAAATTTGAAAGCATTTATTATTTAACATATTATAAATTAAAATAATTAGATGAATTGGAAATTCATAATTTACAAGTTTAAATACCAGTCCAGGGATCCAGATATTATCAAATGCCTTTTCAAAATCTATTAAACAAGCTCCCGTAACAAAGTCTTTGTTTAAATTCCATTGAATGTTGGATACTAATAAATTAATTGCATGAGTCGTAGAGTGTTTGAATTTAAATCCAAATTGTCTATCATTGATTAGTTTTTTCTCCTGACATATTCTCATTATGTTGCTATAACTACATGCCTCAAATATTTTGCTTATATTTGGGAGCAAACTAATTGCTCTTAGGTTATTTGGATTACTTGTGTCTTTATTCTTTTTTGGGATGATGATTACTTTGGCTTTTTTCCATGCGTGAGGAAAATATGAGTTATTGAGTATATTGTTAAAGAGAATACAATATGCTATAATAATTTGTTCTGGCATATTTTTCAAAACAATGTTAGGAATATTGTCAATGCCAGAAGAAAGTTTATTTCTCAGATTTTTGAAAATATACATAATTGAGTCTTTCGTTGCAAAATAATTATCTGTTTGAAATTCAGTGAGTTCGTTGGATTTTTTTGATTCAGAAAATGTTGTGATAGTCGATATATTGCTTTCGTACAGATTTCTTTTCTTCTAAAAATCTGTAGAAACAATTATTAACTTGTATATGTAAGTTATTGTCATTATTTATCTCTTTATGAGAGTAAATAGACTCTAAGAAATATCCAATTATGTTCAATTTCTGATTATTATCTGACAACAAGTAGTCATTATTATTTATATCCCTTTCTAAAGTTTGTGGGTCTATTCCTGCATTCCTAATTAATCTTTCATTATCATTTGGTATTCTTATAAAGTCCAAATTTAACGGTTTAGTAACCTTAAATTGTTTTTTGATTTCGCTAAACATAGCAGAAGAGTTTCTGTGATCAATTTGTTGGAGTTTATCGTTAAAACGTTTATTTACTGAATGTACAAAATTGTCGTTTATGAGTTTTCTAATTAGTTTTAATTTGTTCTTTAGCAGGTTTAATTCGATTGTGTCAAATTTATTTCCATCCTGTTGTATTTTTTGATCGATGTTATTATTTTGCTCTTCTCTTCTTGTAATGTTTTTATTATATTATTAGTAAATTTTCCAATTTGGTTATGATCTTTATTATTCGCAATTGATGATTTCATTGAGTTTTGAGTAAGTTGGTTAAGTCTACAAAGATAAAAAACTATTTCTGAATTTGATAGGTTTCTATTATTTGGAATAGTATCTTCAAAATGGGAAATCATATAATTTTTAAATTTCTTCCAATTAGCTTTACCAAAGTTTAATTTTGCATTGGGTAATGTCTTGAAAAACGTAAGCGGATTATCATTATCTACGTTTAATATTTGAATTTTTAACGCGTTGTGATCACTGTCATAATCTAATGTTTCAAGACAGTTTATGCTATTATTCAGTTTATGTATAACTATTCTTGTGTCTGCTAAACATAAATCTAGATAGGAGTTACAACGAGGATATGTAGGATAATTTGAAACATATAATTTACATGTAGACATAATTTCATTGTCTGAAAGCCATTCCCTTAATTGTTCCAATCACTATGTTTACAATTTAAGTCACCAGCTAAAATGTAGTAGTGATTTGGGTTGTTTAATTTTAAACTATTAAATAGTTGAAGTAATTCAGATTTAAATGTGTTACAATTTTTTCCGGAAGGGAAATAAGCCGATATTATAAATAGCATTTTATTTCCTAGTAATGGTATTTTTATAATACATGTTTCTAGATATACACATTTATTAATAACATTGTTAGTAAAACTACTATATTTTATATCTTTTTTTATTAATATTGCGTTCCCACCGCCTCTTTTAGCATCTTTTCTATCTTTTCGTATCATTATATAGTTTTCAAAATTTAATTTATGATTAGAATTAAGTTTAGTTTCATTAAGTAAAAGTAAATCAGGATTGTGCTTATTTAAAAAGAGGGTTAGATCATAACGTCTACTTAACCTTATTAGTGAATTTACATTTATGTGTATAATATTGAGTTTTTTAGTTATTATTTCATCAGCCATTGTAATTTCTTAAGATTCTAGTATTGAAAAAATTGTGTCAATTCTTGACGTTTGTAGTTGAAGTTGTTTATTAAGATTCAGTATTTAGTTGGCTAAGTTTTGTATATTATTATTTAGTTGTTCCCATACATTATTGATTGAGTTATTTATATTTTCCATTTGAGAATTGTTATTTTTTACCACATTGGCAAAGCTAATATTATTGTTTGTTTGAACAAAAGTATTATTTGAACGATTATGTGGTAAAGTTTGCTTCCTATCGCGTAATTTTTGTTGCAGTTCTTTATATTTTTGTCATCCTCTATAGGATGCTGGATGGCCGTATTTGTGGCATAATACACAAAAAAGTTTATCTCTTTCATCTTCCGATACTTCAGTGAGTGAACATTTTCCGATGTCATGATTTTGGTTACATTTGACGCATCTGCGATGTAAGTAACAATTTGCGGCACTATGGAAAAAACGTTGACAATTCCTGCATTGAGTTATTTCGGGTTTTTTTTATGGCTTCCCATCTCACGCATCGATATAGGAGGCTTTTTATAGTTTTAAGCTCATTTGGTTTACTCTCTTCACTAATTTGTATCATATAAATAGGTAACTTTTGATCTGAGTTAATGGTTTTTTTTTTGGTAGTAAATGGTTTTACTTTTAAAAAATTTAAATTTTCATTTTCGAATTTTTTTTAATCTTCCAATATTTCCTTTGGCTCAATATTGGCACTTAGGCCCTTTAACAAGTAAGATTTTGTTTTCACATCTTTAGGTGTAAATGAGTAAAACTTTGTTTTTGTTTTTTCTAAATATGCTTTAATTCTAAAGTAATCATCAGCTGTTGATGTATATAAAGAAATTTTATTCTTGTTTATTTCTTTTATTTTGAAGTTATTAATGTTTAACCCATCTCTAATGAATTCAATAAGATTTTTAGGTTCCACATCATATATGTTTAAAGGTGGCATTTTTTTATTAGTTTTGTTTTGCTGATTTGTTTTGTTTTCATTATTTGTAATATTTTTGTTCGCTGTTGTATTTGTTGGTACCTTTGTGGATGATGAAGGTCTCTCTTTCTCTTGAATATATGTTTCGAACTTCTGAAGAAGATCTTTATTTCAGTTGTTGTCGTTGTCGAGAACAGACCAATAGTTATTTTTTAAGTGTTTAGGCATTGGATTAATTTCCAAATCACTTTTTCTTTTTTTATCATCTATTTTGGAATTAATATTGTTTTTTTATTTACACTGTTATAATAATTAATTTTGTCATTATTTAAATTGGAATGTGGAGCATTTTGCTCACTCATTTTTTAAGAGTTTGTTTAAGAGTCTATTTCTCTTTGTTATATATTTTTTGAAAAATAAATATTTGAAAAGAATGAAACCAAAAACGCGATGTAAAGTATAAAGGCAAAAAATAATGCACAATGTAAAAAACCAAAAGAAATCAATCTCCGTTACACGTCTGATTATCATGACAGTCACGATTGAACTCCGAAGTTTTATTAATTGTCGGTAACAGGTATTTCATTTTTATAAGAATTTAACATATTAATTAAAATTTGGAGGAATTAAAAAATATACATAAATACTTAAATGAATTAAGCTATTTTTGTTTTGTTGATTATGGAATTTATATTGAAAATAATAGTGCTAACTTATTTATATGTGCCGAAAGGAATACTATAAATAAATGCAAAATTACACAATTGCACATTTAAACAAATATAAAAAGACATTTATATGTACAAAAATTTAATATTTTGTGTTCTCTCTGTAGTCATCGTACGTGTTATTTGTTGTAAATAATAAACAAATTATAGGATTATTATTAATGAAATAAAAATGGGGAATTTCCCTAATTATAGAAATTATTTTTATTTTATAGGTACATACATATATTTTTAAATATTGTTATATATGGTTTTAGTATACTTATTAGTAATTAGTATATTCAGGGTGTTGCTTTTGTAATATGATTTTTTTTGGCCTATAAAGGCTTCGTTGTATTACTTGAATTTAATAAATAAAAAATAAATATAAAACTATGCAAAATTTGCATATACATATGTGTGTATGTATGTAGGTGTATGTACGTGATTGAGGTCTTTCTGCAAATGTTTTTTCTCTTAAATTAAGATCGCGATTTACTTAAAATAGTAAATATTTTCTATATTATATATTTGACCAGCAATGAACAGTTTAAGATAACTTTAGGTCATAAGGATAATTTGTTGTAGAATGCGGAGAATGGTATTAAAGAATAACCAGACCTCAATACTACTTATAATTTGTAATTCATATTCGAAGTTTATAAAATAAAATAGGAAAACGACGATTCTGTGTTAAACCACAAATATTTTTCTTTCCTATGATTCAAAATTTTACTATTAACTTTTACTTGTTGTGCTTTAAGAAAAAATTGTGTATTTTCTGTTTTTACTTAGATAATATACAAGAATTAGAAATAAGTAATTCCCCCAGTATGAAATATGTCTATACATTCATAAGTATTATGCGATATAAGAAATTCTTAATACACTAGAAAATACCTGATTTGGAATTCCTTGTTTGTTGCTCCCCAGCATTCTTATTGCTTTGGGAATCTTTATTATTATTCTCTATAAAAATAATTAAAACGCACTTCAATTACCACAATGAATGTAATTTGTTATTGGTACAAACTTACTATTCTTCCTTCCCATTTTGCAAAAGATAAATTTGGCAGATAGTAAATTGAAAAAAATGAGATTCACAAAAACACGTCTAACTATTTCACAATATTTAACTCTTTTGATTTTCTCTATAAGAGAACCACGCCGACCAGTGTCTAGCTGTCGCCGCTATATTGAGCTCAGCAAGCCGTATCGGCTTGACCTGCTGCTAGCCGATACATTTTTATGAGCCGCGCTGCCGCCGATATCATAAGCTAATCGGCGGCTTATTTTTAAGCTGTTTTAATGTTTAACATAGCGTCTCCACAAGAGATTTTTATATCACTATAACAGAGAGTGTCAAAGTAGACTAAAATATTAGTATTATAAGAAATATGAGACTGTTGTGATAAGATTTCTCTACGCAACTATCTTATAAGATTTACTGTCAAAAAAATACAAGTACGCAATAGTTTGTTTGTGTGTGTGCATCTGTAATTTAAAAAATTCTTAAAGACAATATTATTTCGTAAAATTGCTTTATTTTAAAGGTTATTTTTCATTTAAAACAATAATTTAATTAAAATTGTGCTAAAAAAATCGAATTTCTTCAATTAAAAGTACATGTTTCTCTGTGAATGAGTGAAAACAATGAAATCTTATAAGATTTATTAGAATACGTTCACCCCTTGTTTAATATGTAATATAATATAAACAAAATGGTTACTTTCAAATTTGGTACTCTCTGTTAGTGTTATCCCACATATTATGTCTATTTGTAACCGGTATGTAACAGCCATTTTTAGCGAACGCCGACAATTTTTAGAACAGCTGCTGCCAATGAAATAATTCGGCGCAGATCTCTGAAAAGTGTTATTAAAAATTTGATTGAAATGTAGTAATAAAATATATTATCATGGAACAAATAGAATATACTCGAACAGTGGTTCCCTCATCAATGCGTAGCCCTTATTGGAAATATTTTGGTTTTCCCTCTGACAATGGCAATAATATATTGACACGGCAAAAGATAGTTTGTACTATTTGCAATACAGCGATTGCCTACAACAAAAATACATCCAACTTAAGGACACATTTGATGTCAAAACATATTGAAATATTTCAAAAGCTTATTAAGACTTCAAATACTACAATAGACTCGAATCAGGAAATTACTGTAAATCAATGTGTTGAGACCGAACGTGGTATTAGACATGAAAGTGGAACGATCGCTGATCCAGCAAATGTTTTTAACATAAATGTGATCGATAACAAAAGACGTCGCAGTGAAAGTAATAACGAAGTATCAGTATGTTTACAAAGTAAAAACAATTTTCTTGGAGATTTCTTAACAATAGCCAAATACAGTACAAGTTTACAAAATAATAACCACAAATTAAACACTAATGGCCTAGAAAATAATAAGGTTGACATAGAATTACAAAGTGCGAATTATATTGGATTGATGCCATCAAATGATTCCGAAATTGTCGAAGTATCTGAGGTTAGTGATGAAGATCTAACAAATAACACCAATGTTTTTGATTCTAAAAATGAACAAACTTTTTCGTATGATGATGTTATACTGCCTGAACAACACGAGCAACAATCGCACTCAATGGATATTATGTTGGCTGATATGATTCAAACTGACTTGTTATCATTAGACATGTTGGAAAATTATGGATTTTGCAAATACAATCAGCAATTGACCGGCCTAAAAATCGACGATTACACTGTTAAACGAGTAAAAGATGTTATAGAAAAACGATATACAAATACCAAAGAATTGATCACTACTCATGTTAATCGTTTATCACAAAATTCACCATATTCACTAAGCATTGAAGTCTATAAAGATAAGGATAATCAGGATATTTTAAACATATATTATAACTATTTGAACGATGATCAAATTTCTTTGATCAGTATTTTATATGAGAGTACTTGTATTTACACAAAAGCAATTAATATCTCGGAACTTCTAATGGAAATGAATCTTAAAAATTGCAGCTGTGTAGTAGTGCCTAGTCGAGATAATTTATATGACTTTGTTTTGGATTTTATAAATTGCCACGGTTTGTTAACATAGAAAATGACTAAAGAAATGCTTATGTTATTACTTGAATTTAATGTACATATGTATATGACCATTTGATTGCAGAGTTGCCTTTGATAGAGTGCTTAGAATCCATGCTAACGCGTTGTTTGGAAACAATTTTTGGTGCGAATGAATTTTCTGATGACTATAGTAAATTTTTTAAAATAATAAATAAATATGTAAGTATGATATTCCTATAAAAAATATTTGCTATGAATACATTTCTTCATCTTCCAGCCAACAGACACAAACAAATCTATTCCTAAACCAAGATGTCTTTGGAGTAAATTAAATTTTATAGAATACACTTTTATGAATATATTACATGTAGAACAAGATGATATTGAAGAATGGAAAGATATGAAAAGAATTTTCGAATATATAAAACCTTTAAAGGCTTGTACAAATTTGAATTTTATTTCAATAACTTTCTTATATATACTTATTAAATGTTATGCTTTTAAATAACAGATGGCTTTAGAAATTATAAGTGACGAACATTTGCCATTGTGTACACTTACACGGCCTTTGATTATAAAATTGTTTGAAGAACATTTCAGTATTACACATAAAGAAGAATCTACAAAGATATTCAATATACACAAAATATTAGAAAAAGAGTTACACGAAAGGTAATTTGGGTATTTTTTTTTTTTTTTATTTTAATCTCAACCTTTTTTTTAACATTATAGAACAATGGCGCAAAGTTTTCTTAATGAGGCCACATTTTTTGACACGAGATTTCATAGCGATTTTGCTTTACAAGAGTCAGTCATCGAAATTTCCTATTTAAAATCTCAAGTGCTTAAACGTTTTAAAAATATTTTGGAAGTGGCTTGCATAAATAAGACTTACAATATTAAGGATGAGCAGAACTTTGCAGATCCATTAACAAACTACCGTAAATGTAGTAGTAAGTTTGTTTTTCTACTATTGCTACTTTTGCCTTCTACACTGCTTCTAAACACTATTTTTATTAACATTCAAATATTTATTTTTTTTTTTTCAAGGTTTAAAATCTTTTTTCAAAAGAGACACATCGATGACACCAACCAACGAAGTTAATGTACAATTAAAAACGAACTTGGACTTAGAGTTTGAGCAATACCAGACTGAGGCATGTTTGGACTTGGATCAATCTCCAGCATTATGGTGGCAACAGCGATCTGATAAGTATAAACAATTGTCAAAAGTAGCAAAGTTCTATTTGGCAATTCCATGTTGCTGTCTACCGCGTTTGTGCCGCTTAAATTTGGAACAAAGATGTCTTAAGATGGAACGACGGAAAAATTTAAGTCAACTTTCCAGCGGTGAAAGTAAATTATGGTATTTATACTACAATGATGACGTGGTGGAATTGATATAAAGATTAAAAACTTATTTTTATAATAATTTTCTTAAAAATTTGCTTTTATTTATTTAATTTTTTTGTTATATATTACTTTAATAATTATATTAATGTAATAATTTTATTTTTAAATATATATATATAAGTTAAATAAATTACAAATACTCACTAGTAAAACATATAAACGGGGTCCTTTTAATTCAATTTACTTATAATGTTTCTCTCTTAAGTTTTCAGTATTTTATATTCACTACAAAATTTTCTTATTAATATTATAATTATTTATCTTTTTTCAACACCGTATTTAAAAAAGGTTGTTATTGTATATTGCTTTTGTGTCTAATTTGAAACAAATCAAAAAATGTAAAGTTATTTCAATTTAAATAAGCGGATTTGCAAAGCACAACAAAAAAAGAAAATGAAATATTTAATAATTTTTAAAATTGTGGTTATTTTTTGTTTAAATTCCCTAAAACATTCCATTTGGTTTTTGATTTAAAAAAATATATATATTTAAAAAAGAAAAGATATTAAAAAAGTTTAAATATATTTTAATAGAATAATAATTTCAAGGATTATTTTGTTAACAGGATATATTTCTTAAACAAGTTTTTTATTTCAAACGGCTAAAGCCTTTTGCATTTTTTCTTTTTAAAGGTGAAAGAAATCAATGGCCAGTCGGACAAAGAATAACGATACTGTATTAAGTTTTGATTAATACTTAATAAATGCTAAACAAATACATATCTATGTATCTATTGCTTCTATATAAAAAGAACAGATATTTATATATTCTTGTGAATAATGCTGCTGTTGTTCTTTCCTTGTGAAAAATGAGACACAAGGGTCGAAAGAATATCGATTTTATAATCATATAAGGGTTTGGGATATTAATTTACGTGTGTATAAGCTCCACATAATTTGCAGGATATAAGCCAACCCGACCATTCATACGTCCCTTACACCAGCCTTGTTCGTCTTCATCTTCTAATTTTTCAAAAACATCACCTGTAAAGTATTGATGGAGAAGTAGTCAAATCTTGATTAGTTGTATGTATAGTGTTCTATATATATATTACCTTGTTTAAATGTTAATTCGTCACTTTCAGCTCCTTCATAGTCGTATAATGCTTTAACGGGAACACCTGGTTCACCATTATCTACTAAAACATTATCTCCCTCGTCCCATTCTTCTTCTTCTTCGAAGGGATTTGCCTCAGTGGAATTTGATTTACCATTGCTAAATGTGTAATGAAATGAAATTGATATATGAGTGTGGATTATTATTTAGTGTGTTGTATTATATTTAAATACAAAGGTACACATATACATGTGTACATAATTACTTAATGACAATAATACTTACGTTACGCTTGAATTGCGATTATGGGCATTTGTCGCAGTTTTACTTGTCGTTGTTGCTCCTACAGTTGATGTTGTTGTTACTGCTGTTGTTGTGGGCGAGGTAGCTGAAGAATCCGTCTGCTGTTGTTTACCGGTCGATTTCAATGTGGAAGATGTATTGCTAGATTTTTTCAAACTGGATGATCCCGAATATTCCTGCAAATTACAAAAAATATATGAATTAAAATTTAAATGTGAACACATACATAGTTTTCTTTAACCATTTATTTTATACTTACATGTAAATCTTCGTTAACAGGCCTTTGGTTTATCAAGGTTATAGGAGCTGCTGGTAAGGCTTCCTTTGATTTGCTTCCCTTGGCTATATCCCGGAATTCTTCTGTATATTCCTATAGAAAATTACGTTAAAGTATATATAATAGAATATAAAAATAAATGATTCAAGTTTTAAATTTACCACAAATGCGGGCCAATTCATTGCCATATTTACACCATGATTGTTAGACCACCACTTCAGATCCTTTTGATGGTCCGCATTGTTAATAGTATGATAAAATTCTTCATAAATCTGCGGTAAACTATTCAACAGAAATTAAGATTATACTGCATCGTATTATTCGAGTAATACATTTTTTTAGAGGATTTATTTACCTTGGTACCTTGGTAAGATCAAGGACAGCATGTAAATTGAATAGAACTTCTTTAAAGAATTGTAAACGCGTCTTTTCCATCGTTTGGCACTTTTCAAATACCGATGTCATATCTTCTATATACACGGAATTATATTTGGTAATTTCAGCAATGGCTTGTTCATACTTTTCACGACACTTTTGTACTTGATCTTTAGTCTTCTGTACACGATCATGCATTTTTTTCACCTTTAAATAAAAATGTTAAAAAAATATTGCTAACTACAAGAAGTTATAATGGAGTAATATTATTTCCCTTTAAAATTTATTTTAGAAGTGTATAGCAGAACAACTTATGTATCCTACAAATTTATGGAGAACTAATAAATTGTTTTAAAAACAAAGGAGATATTTTTCCTTAAGCTATGTCTGCCAACGCTAATAACAACGACAATTGGAGTTAACAATGCAAAGTCAAAAAGAAAAATTAAGATTTGTGTGTTAACAATATCATTCTTTGTAGCATAAACATAAAAGATAAGATATCTTTTTTATCTAATTGTAAATATTTAAAATCATAAGTAATTGTAAACATTAATTTTAAGATTTGCAAATCGTTTTGTGTATTTACCTGATCGGGCGATAATGAACTATCGGCGGTGGCATTGCGTTCTTGATTGGTGGCACTTTTTTCAGTTTTACAAGCAGCATGATATTCCGCCTTAGCTTTTTCAACTTTAGCCAAGAGTTTGGCCCATGACTTTTGAGCCTTTTTAAATAGATCTTCCATATCTTTGCGCTCTTTGATTTGCATTAAGGTATGGTGATAGTTATCTTTCTGCCAAGATTTTATTTGAGAACTGACATCACTGCAAAGATTTTCTTTTATTTTCATATGTACATCTGAAATGCGCTCAGACTCAGTAAGAACGCCCTTCCAGGCAGCCTCCGTAGTGCCGTATTCTGGACCTATAAACGAAAGTTAAAAATATTAAAATATTAAAAATAAAAGACCATTTCGCGGAAGTGGAATCTTTTAAAGGAAATGGGTGTATCACATACAAATACATAGCAAACATAAAAGTATGAATGTGTGTATATTGTGTTAAAAGTGTCATTGATTTTTGAAACCCTTTCTATGTAAAAATATTTCTACGACATAATACTAGAAGCGTCTAAAGAAAAGCAATAATTTTTTCGACATGGTCGAAGTTTAAATACGAACATACACATACCAATACTATGTAATACAGTATAAAACTAACTTCTGCTTCTTATACGAAAATACTTAAGTCCAATGCACCTACAATATATCTACATAGAGACCCATAATTTGTTCTATAAAGAAGATTATAATAAACCTCTACTATTCTCATTTTAATATTGATGGAAATAATAGAAATGTAATGAATGTACGAATGAGTGTTTGCATGACTAGGTGAAAAGTGTATGTTTCGAATAGAGTAAGAATGTTAATGTAGGAGAGGAATGTTGAAATTGTTTCTCTATTTTTACAGCTGTAAATTATTAGGGAATTCTTTTTTTTCGCTACAACGATTGCTTAAAAATAACTTATACTATCAATTGTTGTTATGCATTCACATTGCTGTAAGTTGAACTGGGCTATTATAACTATTAAACGTTTTGACATTAAACAAATATGACGTAACCCAATTGATGTGTCTTGAATTTTAATTTGATAAAATTTTAAAGCTTGAAATCATTACGTTGTTTATAAATAAAAATTTTTAACATAAATAATCCTAATATTGCGTGTTCAATATAAAAATATTTGATTTAACAATAAATTATAAAAAACTATATAATTTATAAACTCTATACATTAAGGTCAGAATAGATACTATCATCCCTAAAATTTATTACGATTAACAAAAAATAACTTATTTATTAGTTCTAAACAAGCCCCAGAACACATGAAATAAAAACGTGTACTGGTTTTAGTTTGCCGTTACGATCAATGATTTCCAATTTTTTACCTACCATCTAATGATTTTAGATAGAAATGAAACATAATTTCTAAGTCGTTTTAAATATTCAATGTAAATTTAAACATAAATATTTATTTTTTAAAATTTAATCTGACTTTACCTAATCAAATTATTATGCGATCAAAACCATATCGAACCAGAATTATAAAAAAATAGAAAATAGTTTATATATCTAAGTTTATGTTAATAAAATAATAATAAATAAGTATTTATTTCGCACAAATAATTAATAGAAGAATTTTATCCTAAAATATAATTAAACCCATTTTAAGCAAATTTTGCTACATATAAACGATTTGAATTGTATAATACTTAAAACTTTATAGTAATGACTTTTTTTATGTTAAAAAAAGAGAAAGAAAGCGTGACCCATATAAATAAGCACATGAAAAAGCAAAAAACCCGAAACAACATTAAATAAGCATTGTTAAAACAAAATAAAAGGAACAGTAATAATAACAAAAATGACAAAAATATTTATGGGATGTGAAATATTATGTTCGTATATACGTATGTATTTTAAATTTGTATTTGTTGGTTTAAAACTTGTAAGTATATATTAATAAAATTCATTTTAACTTTATTTATGGAGAATATGACGGAGGTATTAATAATGTTATGATTATTTTATATTGACTGACACGCTGACAGATAAACGAAGAAGCTACTTATGTATATTTATTTTGTGAATTGGATTTTGACCAGAGACAAATAAATATAACTTATATTAAAGCGACAAATCAAACTAATGATGATGACTTATAAATTGTGGTCAATATAAAATATATTTAGTTAAGTGTTCGAGAAGTAGAAACAGAAATAATGAAATAAACACAAATATAACAACTATTTCTAGTTATGACTAAAGGGAACAAAAGGGAAAAAAGAACATGATTTTAAAGAATGTTAGTTAAAGAAAAATTTGTTAATCGCGACATTAGTGTGTTCTTTTTAATTACGTGTAGTATATTTACCTTTTTCTATTAGTTCACCCCATTTTTTAGACCAAGCTCGTAAGCTTTTTGCATAGGATTTTTCAATATCTGCTCTTTCTTGTATTAATTGTTGCAAATCGTTACAAAGTCTATGAAAAATATATTGTGTCTCATTATCCATTATTGATTAATTTTTATTATAGGCTTTTTTACTTACTTATAGCCATCTTCAATACGCTTTGTTGTTCTCTTATAGTTACCAGGTTCCCAAAACGAATCACTACCTGCTTCTAGTAATTGATCATCGCTGTGGTGCGACATATTTCTAAAATAATATTCAAATATAAAATATTCTATTTTAATATAGCAATTTAAAAAAATATAATAAATAATATACTATAAGAATTATTCTTTCTTGTATGGCCTCCTGTGTCAGACTCTATTTATATTCAGTCTTGCTTCAGATCAGAGTTTTTATGGCATTATATTTTATAAAACCAACTAACTATCTTTGTATGTATATTGGTACCAATAATGATTTCCAAATATAGTTTTCATTAATTTTACTACTTTTGTAGATAAAACAATTGAAAAAGTATTAATCATCAGAATAAAAAAATTAGATAAAATTAACTTGAAGTATTCTATTCAGATACAACAGCAAAATCTTCATGTTATTGTTGTCATAAAGTAAAGAAAGACGCCTTTGAATAATCTTTTGAAACACTTAGTACTTTGAAATTATCAACACAGATAAAAAACAACTTAATATTTTATTTATTTTTGCAAGTTACTTGATTCAAATTCTATCTAATGTAACTCAGTCATTTATCTGCAAAAAGCTTACATAATAATAGGCATACAATTTAAATAGTTGTAAAAATTAATTTAAACTATAACTACTCAATTAAAAAAAATCAACAATACAAGCTGGTTAAAAAAAATTTTTAAATTTTGTTTAAAAAATAAAACAACAAGTTTAACAAGTTTTTTAAACGATTGCTAGTTTTTCCAAACAGCAGCAGCGATAGACAGACGGCAACATACCAAAAATATCAATCGTTTCACTCACTGACCACTAAAAGAAATTTTAATTTGTTTTTTCTCCTTTGGGGCTATCTAGTTTACTTACTATTTTTTTAATTTATTATGTTTTATTTTTCTTTAGCCACTCTTTCCCGTCTTTTTTTCTAGATTCTGATAAAATATAAGCAGACAATAACCAAATAACAGACACACCAAAAAGGTCTCTTTTTTCTTTTCACGAAATTTGCACCGTACAATTAAAAAAAAAATCACACAAAAAAATTCCGCAACACCCAAAATACCCAACAGCAACTCGTCTATGCAAAAACATAAAATGAAAATAAAGCGAGATACAAAAACTACACCTTTGATTAGTTCTATAAGAATGTTAGCAAAAGAAAAAGTGAAAACACAAAATCAGGGTTGCTAACATTTTATACACCGACAAACAAACGTATAATCCTTAATATTTTTCTTATTTTCAACAGCTTAAGTTCATTGTGAACAAACCTTTTTATTTTATAATTAAAATAAATTATATATCAAATATATCTTTACGTTGAAGCGGAAGTATTTCTTTTTGACTTATCACCTCTTTCTCAACTTTTTACTCTATGAAAATTTACAGTGTTGTATTTCATGATAACGATTATTTATTTGCAGGTATTCAAGTAACCATAACACAAAATCAATGTTGTTAACATAGGGTTTACCCACGAGATTTTTGTATCATTAGTTAAAGCAATCATATCTACCATCAAACGTTATTTTGTATGCGGAAGAAAGGGCGCTGACTGAGAAAGACGGCACGTTAAACAGGGGTAATATGTAATAAATTATTAATAAATCTTATAAGATTTCATTATTTTCACTCAGTCACAGAGTATACATGGAATTATAATTTAAAAAATTCGAAATTTAATGAAAATATGTTTTAAATATAGAATAACAATAAGAAATGTTGTTATTCTTTATTTAAAATACTCATGTACACACACAAACATACTTTTGTATACGTGTATTTTTTATAACGTACGTCTATACTAGCCTTTTTCTTGTTCTTGTACACACAATTTTTTCCATTTTGTTGTGAGTGGGCAGAACATTTGTCGAACAAATCATATTTTTTTGTTTGCCGACAGTGTCACTTCGATACATTTATATTCAGCGCCTCTTCTTCCGTATACAAAATGACGTTTGATGGCAGACATGCATTTGCATCATGCTATGAACAGAAAATGAGAGAATAAAGCAGAGGAAGAGTAAAATACTCACGCAAAAAACTTACATAGGAATACAAAAACAATTTGACAGTACCGCGAGGTATGTCGATGAAAAAATTGTAAAACATCTGTTCTTACGAGTATACTTTCTCACAGTGTTGTAATTTTGGTGCTTTTCGGGTATTTTTTGCTGTATTTTTGCACTTAGTACCCGTACATTTTCAACAAATACCCGATAAAATAAAACGGGTATTTATAGTGCATTTTAAAATTTCTCACAGTGCATTTGGTGCTTTTTTATATAAATTTTTCTTTTTGACACTGAATTTGTTAACGACTTTTTTGATGACTTTTATACAAATTACATTATTTTAATTTATTTTTGACATTGAATTTCTTAACCACTTATTTCTTTGCTTTTAATAGTTTTTATCCAACTATGTAGTTTCTTTTATATGTTAGCGTGGAAAATATTTTTAAAAGTAATAATAATGAAATTATAGATTTTATTAAACAATTTATTAAAGAACCTAATGTAATAAACAAAATTGAAATACACAAAGAACTGACGAGTTTTGGATGGAAGTTCACAACTTTAAAGATTCCTTGGGAGAAAACCCATTTGTAAATTTCACTAATTTTGTCTTAAAATTGTTTTTGTTTTTGCTTTACTGATGTAGAAAGGACTTTTAGCATGATGAGTTTGTTTAAAACAAAAATATGAAACCGATTTTGTCCTCAAATTTAGTAAATGTTCTGTTACACATTAAATATGGTTTAAAGCTTGAAAATGCATATTGTAGCAGTTTTCAACTACCACCACATTTTTATAATAATATTAATTGTAATGATACTTACAAGAAGTCAAAATATTTTATTAACGAAAACCAATGAGAACTTTTTTTATTGTTTTATTTGTTGTAGAATTGCTCTAAAGGGCCAACCCAAGGTAGATTAAGAAGGTAACGACAACTCTACAAAAACTACAATACCAACAAAAATCCCTGGTATAGTTTCATCATAGGCCCAACCAGTGAACAAAAATTCATCGTATCGTATGTCTTAAGAAGTAGCCATTGACAAAAATATTCTAGGTAGCTTATCGCAGAAATCTATTGAAATTAGATTTTTACGTAGCTACGTGACTTTTTACACCATGAATGTTGAAAAACGTATATTACGTTTACATTTTTTTGACTGGTTGCTCAAAATGTTTCAGGCTATTTTTCTTCATTCTACGTTGCGTTGAAAAGTTGACTAGTTGAGCTTTTACGGAAATTTTTTAAAAAAATTGCTGTCCTTGATTAAATGTGGTAAATTTAAGTTGAAACTGTTTCCAATTTGTTTTTACAGTGTTTTACTTACTTAAATTACACAAAAAAGTTGTGCATACAAAAAGGGCTGTAATCATGAATGTAATGTGTGAAAAAGCTTTTAGGAGATCTGAAACTTTAAAAATACTTTCAGTTTAAAAATAAATTTATAATTAGTTCTAAAATAAATAAATGTTTTTTAGGGACATGTGGCAGATGTTCAAAAACGTTTAATTCAAATGGCAATAAACTTTTTATTTAAAAAAAATTGTAGAATTTTTGTATATTCGTAGTCTCATTTCTTACGTTTTAAAAATTTATATCTAATTCACAAAGTATATTATTTGAGTTATTTGAAATAACTCACATTTTATTATTTTGAAATTTATACAAAAATTTAAAATACATTTACCAAATTCTCAACTTCGTTATTGTGTTAATTGTTAGAGTTTTATATGAAGAAAAATAATACTTTAAAAATAGTACTTTGTGAATTATTATTTTGAAATATGTCAAAATTTAAAATTATTATTTTTTTTTGTGAAAAATGTTGGATAAAATCTTGCTTTATGAAAATGAAGACTTTTCCATTCATAAAATCCATCATAAAGTGTTCCATTTGATTAATTTCATTTAAACATATTCACCCGCCTTCCATACTGCCTGGTTGCACTGCTACCTTGTTCCTGTGTATGTTAAACTTGGGCACAAAGAACGTGTTTTAATTTTAAAGATAATTTGATCTAATTTTCGAAAATGTGAATATTTTGGTAATTGGTTATGCCATGGAAATATTCCCTGGAATACCTTATTTATATCATGATTTCAATAAAATGTCCTATATACGGTTCATAATTAAGCAAATCTATCAGTTTTGCAAATTTTATACTACCTAGGTAGGCCCACAATTGGTCATTGGCAACATACTTATAAGGCAGTTTCGTAGGAACTTTAAAATCATTTTGCGCCACAAATGCAAGTGCATATGATATTAATTAAATTGACTTTAATTTTTGATTTGTTTTCAATTCTGATAAAATTTTGGTGAAAAATCATAAAAATAAGTTTTTAGTGAAAAATTAGGTTTTTAGTAAAAAAATTAGATTTTTAGTGAAAAATAAGATTTTAGTGGTTTTCAGTGAAAAATTAGATTTTTATCGAAAAATTAGATTTCAGTTTTCTTAATTTTAAACGAAAAAATAAATTTTTAGTGAAAAATATTTTTTTATGTGAAAAATAAAACTTTTACATTTTAAGTGAAAAACTAGATTTTTTGTGAAAAAGTAGGTTTTTTTGAAAATTTTAATTTATAGTAAAAAAATAAATGTTACCGAAAATTGTAAATTTTTAGTTAATAATCGAGTTTTTTAGTTAGCTAATTGACAAAAAGGGTATTTTTGGAGAAATATTTTGCAATACAAACATTTAATAAAATAATTATTTTTTAATAAATTTACAAATTTCTAAACAAAATAATTTTTAACAGAATTCATAAACATAGATTTCACAATGTTATAATGTTTTTTTTTTTAATTTCATATCTATTAAAAATAAAAATGTATTATTTTAAATAACATATAATAGAGTGATTCCATATTAAAACGGACAAAAACTAGACATTTTCTTATATGATATCTCCGATTTCAATTAAATTCACTACAGATATTAATTATTGTAAATGTTACACAAATCACAATCACAACTTCTAAAATATTCTCGTTTTTTTTTTCATTTAATAGAAAAACACATTGACTCTAAATGGACAAGTAAAACATTTATATACTTCGAAAGTTCAAACGTCGAAATTGATATTATAAACATTAAAACTTTATATCTCAAAAAACGGTATTTTAAAATTCTTAAGAAATACATATATTAATAATGAGACCCTTCCTTATATTTGTACCAAATTTTAATTTGGAGCCTCTATTGGCTTAGCAGGTATGAAGCAAAATACAAAAAAGAAAAAAAAATATTTGCAAAATTTAAAATATTTACAAAAATTATTTTTCACTCACTATATATAATTCTTAAGGTAATGTTCTTGTTTTTAAAACTACACTAAAATTAAGCTTTTATTTTCTATAGCTTAGTAGTTATTAATAAATGGATTTTATTTTTGTCCATAACTCCTAAACTAAATAAGGCTCCAACTTGAAATTTTATATCCATATAGAGAAAAGTTATGTCAACCATATATAATTTTTTAAGAATTTTAAAAATACCGGTTTTTAATTTTTTTATCTCCAACTTTGATCTTTGAACTTTCGATATAAAAAACTATGTATATATCGTTATGAAGGTTCTTTGTCTATTATACGCAGCTACAACTAAAGATCTACCATGTAAATATACGTGGTAGATCTTTAGAAGATATTAGAAGTTAAATAGATATTAATTTGTAAAGTTTTTAATATTTTTTCGTTTTTTCGTTTGCTTTGTTTGGGTATCAAATTATAATGATGAATTTGGATACTTTGGATGCTTTTTTAGTGACACTATTTAGGGTATTTTTTGGACATCAAAATGGTATAACTAAAGAGGGAAAATGTAGCTCTATTTTATTTTTAAAAAATAATTTAAGTTTGTTTCTATTTTAAGAAACATTCTTCAAATTTTTATTTATTTTATATTCAGATTTAATTTTAAACTTCGATCATATGCCTTTGAAAGTATTACGTCAACTAAATACCAAAGTTTTCTTCACATTTTTCGAAAAATCGAAATAAATTGTATTTGTAAATTTGTTTACTATCCAGAAAATAACATATTGAGAGCATTAATGGGAGACAGTTTTGGTAACATTATAAATATCCAAAAACTAACTTTTAAGTACCTTTTTCGACATTTAGTTAGTACAGAAAATGTATAAAAAATAGATCAAAAATGTAAATTTATGTAATTTGTTTGCTATCCAGAAAATAACATTGAGAATACTAAAAGGAGTAATTTTTCTGATAGTGGATAAAACTATTACCCAATTGCTGGCTAGTATTTATGAAGAAATACTAAAGTTAAATAAACTTTAAAATTATGTAACTGACAGTTTCAACTTTAATTTCTATTCTTAATTTCTTAATTAGGAATATTTTTTAATTACTAAAAAACCAACAATAAAATATACACGTTCATAAGTATGTACATAAATATGTATGTGTGTATGCAAGAACATTTATAAATAACTCCCCTGCCAGCAATTGGATGTGAGTTTTTGGATTCTTCTATAAGAAAGTGTCTTTTGAGTCACCTTTATACGTTCAAATGAGAAAATACACAAATTATAATAACAAAATACATTATTATCGAATTATGATCCCAAAATCTTGCTTTAGGCGACTGTTTACTTCCAGAACAAAAAAGAGAGCACAATGACGACATGATTCGCTCAGTAAATGTTAGGGTATTCAATCGATTAACCGATTAGGGTATTCAACTGTTCGAATAATTGAAAACCTTAAATTTTCGAATAATGAATAAACCGAATAATTTATGTCGAACAACCGATATATATATATATATATATATATATATATATATATATATATATATATATATATAATACTAGATCTTCTACTAGAAATCAGTTTGAATTTCAACTCTGTTCATTCTATCAACAACAAAAAAAATATTTTATTCCCACATATAAATTTATAATGTTGGAAATTCTACTAACATATGCAAAGTAGAATTTTTGAGAAGTTCTAGTTGTTTTCTATATTGGCTAAGCAAAAGCAAGTCAACATATTATTATTGCATTTTTAGGGAGTTACTAAATGTAACTTTAACGCGTTTTTTGTTTAGTAATATTTATTTTTTACGTAAATGTAGAAAATATAATTTTAAATTGAAAAAATAACACAAAATGTAGATAAAGCTAAAAATAGCTAAATGTAAATAAAAATGGCTAAAAGATGGCTAATGGCTAAATTCATTTTTTGGTGGTTGAATAGGATTGAAAATCTCTAAATTTAGCCACTAAATGGCTAAATTGGCAACACTGATTAAGACAGACCTTATATTATCTATATTAAATGTCCAAATAACTATTTCAATAGATTAAATTTTATAAATAGCATTATTTATATGTGTAATTTATATTACTAAGACAATTAGATTAATCGAATAATTTGGCATTAATCGGTTATTAACCGATAAACTTAAAACTTCGAATAAATATTTGTCAAATAAACCGAATAATTTGAAATGCCGATTAATTGGATACCTAGTAAATGTAGAACGTTAAAAGTGTGCAGTACAATTTTTTTATAGTGACGGAAAAATCGATTAAATTAGAAAATAACTTATTTTAATTTCAGCAATTTTTTTATATTTTATATTAAAGTTTAAAGTAAACATGAATTTGATAAAATAACGAATAAGTGTTATTTGTGTTTATAAAAATAAGTTAAGTGTTTTCTAATATATATGTCATACATTATTCTATATTTTTCCGCTTAATGTATTTTTATTATAAAAAAGCGATCATTTTTCGATACTTTCCTACATTTCACTTTTTCACTTCTAAATAACACTAATTCGACACTTCAAAAATGCACTAAAAAGTGTCATCTTAAAACTATTAAAACTGAGGCACGTTTTTTTCCCGTACGCTGACTCTTTTTCGACAAGAAAATGAAATCATATTCGATTGTGTAGAACTACTTGTAGTGACGTTTTAGACTAAATTTAGATAGAACATGTTGGCAGGGTCCTTTACACACATTGTAAAGGTTTTTTCCACACACAACAACTACGTATTACAAAAACAAACAAAGCATTAAGACCTCTTACATGTTTTAAATAAATTCACAAACCCTTGTATGATTTTTTTTTTTTGCGACAAATGCTTTGAACGACTTTAATCATCTTGATAAAACTTTAGGATTAGGATTATTTGCATAAAATTAGCTAACATTCGTTTGAAAATTGAAAAGATGTATATTTTGTTTTTGTTACAAATAGAAATAACATGAAAATAAATATATTTGTTTGCAATTAATCACGAATTGAATACCCTAATTGCTTTCTCTACAATGGTAAATAAGTCCCGACAACTCAACCGAGATAAATATTTTCAGCAGTTGAGTTAAATCAGTAGCTCTGTCTGAATGCTAATCGTAAAATGCTGCTCGATGTGATCTCATACTACTACGGTTCTCTATTAACCTTTGCCTTCGGATGGCAATGAAATCAGAAGGCGTTAATGGTAATTTATATTTCTTTGTTATTTTGTAAGATCTAATAAAGTCTATTAACACTTTTGCTACTTATGGAACAAACGTTGGGAATTTCACATACCTACATATATAACATTTATGATGAATTGCAATATTCTGGGTACTCTTCGATCAACTTGAAACCGGTATATATTGTTGAATGAATTTTATCAAGAAAATGAAATATAACCCAGACGTTAAAAAATTATACATTCAAATAATTATAAAAAACATACAAATGGTTAAAAGCATTAAAATGCAAAAATTAAAACAAGAATATATAGTTTGTTTTTTACTATATATTATCATCACTAAAGGGGTTCTTACAACAGATGAAAGAAATTAAAAAAATAAAATTCGACAATTGCCATCGTATAAGTAATTGTTTATGTAGGCATAATTGGTTGTTTGATAAATATGAGGATTCTATTCTTTACACATGCACGGGTGTTACCAATTGCAATGAAAGCAGAACAAATTACCGATGTTTTTTAAATTTCATTATGATGCTACCTTTTTTAAACAGATTGAATTTTAACAAGGTCATTGTTTGGTTTGTGATTAATCTATCAAAACGCTTATAAATTTTTATAAGCAGCTATGTGTAACCTTGACAAAAGGACGTAAAATAAAAGGGGATGGTTAAACTATTTCCACCACTCTAAAAATAAATAATTGTGTAGCGTCGAACTGAATCACAACAGCTGTCACGTATAATCGTACAATTATGATGCTAATTTCAGTAAAATCACTTGATCCATTTAAAGTTATCAAGGGTTTTTTTGTGGTTTTAAATAAAACTAAACAAGAAATTTTGTTTGTAGTTTATTTTGTTGTATGAAAATTTATCAAACCCTTATGGCGGCCTGATCAAATTAACCCTCTAAAGAAAAAATTAAAAAAAACCTGTATTTTAGCATTTTTTTATTAAATTTTTAGATTTCCAAAAGAGTTTAAACAATTTATAAATCAAAAATTTGTTTGTTAGTTTTTAAGGTAAGCAGGTTTCCCTAATAAAAAATAATAAAAAATACAATGTAATTTAAAAAGATTTTAGTTATAAGGACCCAGCAAAAAGGCACTGAAAAAGAAATGAATTTAACATTGTGTTGTCATTGGAAAGAATTCATTTGCTTTCTCTTTTTTGGAAGTAATTATTAAGAAGCTCTTGATCGATTTTGTTGCCAGACAATTGAAAAACAATTGAAATGTTCGTTTCATTATTATTTTATTACAAAAGAACAGATTAAAATGAATAAATAGAAAAAGTCAGCAACATTAGTAGACAGCTATTTAAAAAATGTTTAAAAACATAATTCTCCATAAATAGGGAAATATTTTAAACTATTTCTTAAATAATATTGTATAATAACTAGATGTGGTATTGAATCCAAAGTAGGGGACATTCTTAGTACATAAATATCTTTGTGTAAAATTATCCAGTAGTCGTATGAAAGTGTACCAAAATATATAAGGAATCTTTTGAAAAAAGGTTTGTTATCCATGCGTTTATGAGTTCAAATTTAAATATTTGATTAAGCAACAGTTAAAATTAAAACAAAGGACGGAATTGAAAATGTTCAAAGTATTTCTTAGAAGAGATTTTATAAATATGTTGAAAATAACTTAAAAATTATGTTATTTTAATCCTAAAACAACAAACTGACAAAATTCTTATAGAAACGAAGACCAAAAATCATTTGAAGATTGGAGATGTTTATCTATTTTTCCTCTTATTCTTAAGAATCCCTTTTATTAAATAAAATGCTCGTAAAAATAAAAGAGACCCATGTAAAGACAGAGGTAACATTTGGTCGCGTTTTTATTTTAAAATTTAACTTTAAGTTGATGTTTATTGAAAAAGGGGTTTAAAGTGTTTTCGGAAAAAAATCAACAAATTATTTGTTACATTAATCCTATTTACTCAATATAGCAAAACGACATTCAGCATGGCAATATCATCTTAAGGAATGACTGACATTTCTAATGCATGATTAGGCAAATTTATGACAAGCTACACTATTAAAGATTAAGAAGAATAAAGGTACAAACATTTTTCCAACATCAACAACTGTTAGGAAAATCTTATGTCGGTGAGAAAACAGTTTTCTTATGTCCGTTTGCTTCGCCTGCGTACAACCACCAAATTATTATTGTTATTCAAATAGATATTTACTCTTTAATGTATTGTGATTTTGTGTATTGAAGTAGCAAAATGAGTTTATTTGTTAAAAATATCAAATAATATGGAATTAGAAACATGATTTCGCTAAAGGGAAAAATTTAAAACACGATATGACAATTTGTTTATTTTCAATACAAAATTTAACTGTAATACGATTTGCATACACCTCTGATAAAAAAAAGAATCGCCAAAGACTAATTATTATAAGTTTACAAATTAAGAACAAACGATCCCGCAAGTAATAACTTTATTAATTGTATCAATGATACTCCCTCTCTCTACAGACATTTTTACTGTTCTTATTTTACTTTTTCTTTATGCAATCAATTCATTTATTACTCGAATTATCACTTAGCTAGCGTCTTGTATATAAAATTTATATGCAAGCATAGTTGCCAGATTAATTTAGTGCAAAATCATAAATCATTGAGAAAAAAATCTTCAAAATCGAACACTTGAGGATAATTTTATAAGGAGGAGTATTTCGATGAATTTGTGAATATAATCAAAGCTGATTAAATATGATTTATTTTATTGCAACAATTCCATTTTTAAGAGCAAATAAAAAAAATTTGCATTTTTGATATATTCAATTTGTCAGATTTTTTGAAAAATAATTTTTTCCAATTTTAAATAAAAATTAATTTTTTTCCAGAAAATGTACTTTATATATCAACAATGCCAGTGTTACCAATTTAGCACTTTAGTGCTAGATCTAGCACTTTTTAAACTCGTTTAGCACCAAAAAAGTGAATCTAGAACATGAAAGTTTTTCTAGCATTTTTCGGATTATTTTTGGCACTTTTTGAACAATTTTTTAATAATAAATTTGTAGTTTTGTACATTATCACTTTTTTCAAAAATTAAAGTGTAGTAAACTACAATTCTTGTTACATAAAAGAAATAATATTTTTTCAATGAAATCATAAATGAAATTTTGGAGATTTTTTAAAAAAATTTCATATCATAATCTGTCCTCTTATAAATCAATTGCCATACACCTCAGGATTACCCATGTGAAATTTCATTCAAATACATCCAGCAGTTATAAATATATAACTGCTGGTCTGGAGGTCTACCCCTAGACCCGCTACGAATCTGTCCTCTTATAAATCAATTGCCATATATATACTTGACGATTTATCGTAATTTTGGCAATTCTTGGATTCAACAAAATTTCTCGAATTTATTAGGACACAAATTGCGGCCCAATTAAAGTTTAAAAACGTTAAAAAAACGATGATTTGATTTCTTCACTCACAATCATAAATTGAAAATTTTGTAGCGGATTTTTTTAAAAAAAATTTTTCATACCCGAGCGCTGATCAAATCTAGTAGCGTCTACCCCCTTAGCCCGCCTCCGCGATCTGTTCGTCTTCTAAATCAATTGCACTACCACCTCAGATTACCCTTTGAAATGTTCATTTGAAATTATACGTCCAGCAGTTATAAATATTTAACCTGCTGGTCTGCGGGGTGCTGCCTCGTGGGACCCGCCCTGCTACTTCTGTCCCTCTTATAAATCAATTGCCCATATATGTTACTTGACGATTTTTTCGTAATTTTGGCAATTCTTGGATTCAACAAAATTTTTCTCGGAATCCTTAATAGACTCTATGGACTACTTTCACAAGGTTTATTTATATATTTTGTTTGATTCGTTGATGCGTATATAGTATATACTTATATATATATATTATTATATATATATATCTATATATATATTTATATATATATATATATAATATATTATATATATATATACGCATCATCTCGATCAAAGAAATTTATACAGATAAACGTTGTGTGAAAGTAGTCCTTCTTAATCTATTAAATTCGAGAAATTTTGTTGAATCCAAGAATTGCCAAAATTACGATAAATCGTCAAGTCTGGCAACAGTGTATGCTAGATACTTACATACAACCTACGGACGTTGTTTTTTGTTCAACTTCCATTCAAAATTTGCAGCTGCTGGCTTGCAACTCTTTATTGCATGTTGTTTGAAGAAAAGTTTACTTTGCCTTATGCACGTCGAGATACAAGATTAGTCCATTTATGGTAATTATGCTTTACAAGCCTAAAACTCGAGCCACGAAATTTCTATGCTAGCACATCCCAGAAAAAATGCTAAAAAAAAAAACTTCAAAATTCAATAACAAAAGCAAAAGCCAAAATATTACAAAACGTTTAAAGAGTTCAACCATTAGTTATCAATGCTAAAATCTTTGACGCGTATTAAAGGCTGTTAAACGCGTTCTCAACGTTTTTTTCTCCATCTTCCTCTTCGGTTTGTATATTATGCTCTTTTTTTCCACGTTTTAGTCAAAGTTGCATGTGCATTTAGTGTATATTTTGTTTGGTTTATTTCTTTTTAAAATTCTAGTCTTAATATTTTCTAATAAAAAAGCTTTCAACGCATTTTAGATGATGATTTAAATCGCAAACGCGTGTTAAAATTCATTTTTTTTTAATTTTTTGGAACGTATGTATGTATGTACGAGCGCAATCCGGTGCGCTTCGCGATCCGTCATTAGGCGATATAAAATATTAACTACAGTTTAGGAGTTTGAAAAAAGTGATTGTAAAATGTGAGTTTTAACATAGTCTATAAGGACCACAGGCACTGGTACTGCTAGGTATTACAAAAAAGGTGTCCCTACATACATACGTTTGGAATCATTTATTTGATAATTGATCATTTGTTGAAAATTTGAACTTTTTAATGCGTCAAAATTATAAGGTCAATTCATTTCTTTTCCCCAAAAATCAAATTTTTTACATTTTTACCCTCTATTTTTAATTTTTGATTAATAAAAATGATTAGAAAGTTAATCGCTTTAATTTTAGAAGTGTTGCTTGGAATTCATTCTGCCCAGCTTTAAAAAATACAAGATATCCGACATAGCCGAATTTTTGGTATTTTATTTGTATCATGTAATAACCACATAATCACATGACCTGATAACCAGCCTACCGTGAACACCTTATTATAAAATTTATTTAAGGTTAAAGTTGCTTTTAACCTTGAATGACCCAAACTCTATACATGTGTAGATATTGTTGGCTTCTTTTCCCTTAATTTTTAGCATACTCGGCAAGTTACCAACAAAGTCAGGAAAAAAGTCATAAAATTAAATTTTCTTTTCAATTTACCAAAAAATGTTGGCCACATTGGTTTCTTTTTAAAAAATATGTCCTATTCTTTTAGTTTTCTAAGCAACCGTAAAAAATCGATTTGTGGCGTTAATTGTGCTTCTGCTGTTCTTCTTGGATTTACTACTTCTACATTTTGCATTCACCTTGAAACAAATTAAAAAAAAGATGAAAAACAAAAACACTAACAACGACAACGACTTTGATGCACAGTAAAACAGAGGAACTGTTGGTGAGGCAGCCCGGCAGTTTGCCAGACAGACTGCTATCCAACATGAGTGCGTAAATTATAAAGTGTCTTTGGTATCGCCTAAAGTGACAACCCCAGGGTGCCATATGGTTTTGCGCTTAAAGGTTAATAGCCATAGGCGGCTTTATTTCAATTTTTGTTTTTCCCTTTTATTTAGATGGAAGTGGTTATTGTTGTTGGTTTACTGTTGAAACCGTTCTTAGAAAAGCATCATCTGTGAAGTCTTTAAACAATTTTCCAAAAATGTTTGGTCCTATTTTCATATGTTTTTTTTCAAAAAATTTGATACAGTTACTTAACGGAAAATTAAAATTATCCTGTAAAAATAAAAAAATACAGCAAAATGTAAATATTTAAGGAAATTAAATTAGTAATTTGAAAATAGGGTCAGTAGGTTTCATCCATGTCAAATTAACGAGCATTTAATATTTCTAAGCTAAATTTGCTACCGTTACCGACGCGAGATTAAAAGAAAAAACCTTTTGTTATGTTAGTTTAAATTTCATATATTCATATAAAAAATCAATTTATTTGCGTTTTGTTAAAACAAATTTAATTTTGAATGCATTCCATTCCATTGATAATATGAGGTACCGAACAATTTTTTCAAATATTTTAAAAGATCGCAAAAAGTCACAGTCAATACTATCAAATATAATTTTATAAATACTCTTCTATATAACAATCGTATTTTTAAATTGGAATTCATTAGAAGCTTTTAGTTTAGATTCAGTCCATTAATAATAGAATTTCTCAAAAAATTTCTTTCTAATACCATAACATATTTTTGTCCTAGAAAATTATAATAGAAAATTTATATCAGTATCTGCAGTATTTATTGAAATATATGAATTTAAAGTTAACATATATCTTTATAAAAATTGCAAAAAAAAATTCAGTAGTTGATATTTTCAAAATCCATAATTTACTAATAAATGTGGAAAGAATTACTTCAATTGAAAAGCTTTCAATTTCGAAATTTTGTCGTTCTGCGCAATAATACGAATTGTTTTAAATAAATACATTGGAATCAAAAATTTTATATTCACATACAAATGTACATGTGGATGTATTCTGATACAATATACATAATATTGGTTGTGTTAAATAGTTAAATAAATACAGTAAATAGATAAAAGAAAAGTCTGGAATATTACCTTTGATTAGTTTATTAAAAATGTTTTTTTAATGAAGTACATTTTACACCTCTTTATTTAATCTCTATCATCGCTTTGTCTTTATTGAATTTGATATTTGGGTCAAGTTCATAAATATTACTACAGCATAAGTTGCGTTAAGTTGGAAAATTTACATTTTTTTATTTTAAAATCGAAAGAATCTTTAAAAGATAAGAAAATACTTGTGTTATAAAAGGGGATTAGATCAAACGCCGTGCGCCATGTTGAATTTTCAAGTTTTTATTTTTATGGAGACTAAATTAAATTAAAAAACTAGAATGAAATATAAGTTGATTTTTTAAACAAAATTTTAATAATTAAGTAGCAAGAAAAATATTCATAGATTTAAAGGTTGCTGTTGTTGTTTAAGGGTTTTATCATTACTATTTTATTAGGTGTTCATTAAAAGATATGTTTCGGATTATGACGATTTAAGTCAATAACACTGTATTTCTTAAAAATAATGCAACTGTTTCGTATTTCTTCTTCTCCTTTTTCTTCTAATGCGTCCCACTGGACCAATAACTTCCGATATAGATAAACGATTTTTATAGAAAACTATAAGTTTTTCAATAGCCTTTTTAGATCGGGAGGGAAATAAATGCAATTATAATTGAATATAAAGAATTTATTTGGGAAATAATTTAATTTCAAGATTACTAAAAATATAATTTTAATAGGCTTCCTTCCTACATCGGTATCGTAAAAAGCAGTACTCTGATATACAGATACAGATTATTTCACAGAGTGTTAAATACATACATATATGAAAATAACATAGATAATATCTATTAGATATACATATAACTACATACATATTTTGAGAACTGGATAAATTAATTAAATTAATTAATAAATTTTTGTTAAATTTTGACTGTTGTCAATATTTTAAATAGTAAGTGACAGTCTTATTGATGAACATTCAAAATGTTTGCAATAATAAATTATCAATATGGAGTTTGTATATTGTAAATACTGTACAATCGAAAGCATAAATAATTAAATGGATCCATATAGCAATATTTTGTTATTGTTTGTGCCCTATTATTTCTATACAAACAATCTTTTGTACAAAAAGGATATTTCTTTGGTTTTAATGGCATTCATTAGAACACACACATTGTGGAAATTTTGTTTTATATAAAAAAGACAAAATTCACTATAATTTGTAGCATTTGCTTTTATGTGTGTGTTTGCATCCTAAAAGGATCACCATAATTTGTGGTGTTGTATTATAACTGTCACTATGACAAAACCAAAAGGATCAATGGTTTTCCAGAAGAATATTAAATACATAATAAAAATACATACGTTATATTATTACCTCGCTTTTCGCTATAATTCTTTAAAACTATTTGTGGTGTTTTGTTGGATTTTTGTAATAATTACGCGAGATAAAAAATTTTTGTGTTTATGTGTTTAATTTTGTACAATGAACACAGAAATAGTAGAGTAACCGCGTTGATGAGGGCAAAACACATCTGCCTGCTAACACAAAGGATTCTTTCGGTTGGGTTTTCAATTTCAGAATATTTTGAAAAAGAAATAAAGATTTATGATTTTTTAAATAATTAACTCAAGAAGATGAGTGAGAACTAAAAAAGAAATATGTCATATTATCATTTACTATTGTCACTGTTGCAAGACGCATTTGTTAAACAAAACATGTTAAAACAAATGTTTTCAAAACTAAAACAGCATGATAACAACAATTCATTATGCTCAAAATGTGTTTTTATTCTTGATTGGTACATTGGGTACTTACATCTTCAATATACGTACCTCTTCTTCTTATTGTCTTTTTAATTTTACGACTTGATTGTTAAACAGAAGTCATAAGAAAAGTTAAACGATGTATATTTTTATTATAATTGAAGTATATCTCCTTTTGCAGTCACACGGCAAATACTTGAAAAATATGATGCTCAAAAAAACAAAAAAAAAAAAAAAAAAAAAAAAAAAACCATTAAAATCATTAAAATCACCTCTTAAAATTGTTTTAAGGGAGTTGACTTGAAAATTGAGTAGTGATCTTGTTAAAGTATATCAAACACGTATGGTCATTTTTAATAGAAGTGCTACCAGATCAACAAATATTTAGTAATTAAATAAATGTTCAAAACTATTAAATTAAATGTTAATAAAATTTATTAAGGATGGTAATTTTAGAATAATTTAAAGGCTGCGAAAAAAATGTTTATTGTATATGCAATTAGTCCCTTTCTAAATAATATGGCAACTTTGTTATATATGAGGATAATCTATACGCTCAGACACATATACACACACATGTACATATTTAAAAAAGGATATGGTTGCTTTGAATATATTTATGATCCACGCCTCCGGCGTCTGTATCTGTTGGATATTTTTGGGTTTAATATCAAAAGTTCCGCATTGATTGTTTTAAGCATAAATTCTATGCCTGGAATTCAAAGGAAATAATCGTATAACGAAACCGAAAAATCAAAATTGATAAAACAAATACTCATTCATGCACATGCCTCTAGTTAAATACGTTTTGGTTTTCTTTCTTACTTTATTTTCTGTTGCCTTTGATATAAAATATAGAAATGATTAAAAACAACATAAATATGAGCAAAAAAAAAAAAAAAAAAAAAAAATGAAGGCGTTTATTTTCTGTTCTTAAAATTTAGTATGATAAAAATAATACATTATAATGATGATAATTAATGATTGTTTTTTAAAAATGTTAAATATTTATTTCATTACATTTTGTGGTTGGCTCAAACATATTTAAGGATTCCCTGCTGATATTTAATTACGTGTCTATGGCGGATTACCAATTATTTTGGCTTGTAATTCCCTCAAAGCAAATATCTTTGTTCTTAAATAAATTAAAAAAGAAATGAAAATATTGTTGACACGAAAAGTGCTCATAAATTAGAATTTGGGTTTTGTATATTGAAGATCTTCCCCATTTCGATGATAACATTTGACTTTTCCCGCAAAATAGGGAAAAAATAAATAAAATGAAATACAACATAAGTCCTACTATAATATCCTTGTTTTGTTTGACCATTTGTTAGTCTTTTGTGTTCAAAGTGTTTAACTGAAAATATCATTGTGGTCACTAAAAATGTGATGTCCTCCATGAATCTGTTTGTGTGTCTGAATGCATTTATGTACCTTTGTATGCACATACATATGTATGTATATACATATGTATGTATATACATACATATGTATATACATGTACATATGTATCTACATGTAATGTGTGAGCATTAAATGGGGTAATTTTTCACTGTAACTTGCATATTTATATTTAGGACAAAACTGTCATACCTTAAGGTAGATTATTGAAATTATAATAATTGTAAGTTTAAATAAAACAAAATATAAAAAAATACCATCTGTTTAATTTTACACAATTTTGGTTAGAAATAATATTTACATTAAATATTTATAAAACGACTTGTTAAGTAGATCTGGTGCAAAAATCAAATACTGCTGGTGTGCTTCAATTAAATTAAAGATATATCAAGTATTTCTAAATAATTTTGAAACACAAAAATCCCTGTTGTAATCCCTATTTGAATAACATTTTCATGAATTTTATTCGAAACTTTGTTTTTTTTTTTT
>MINK01192177.1:0-13288 GCA_001735545.1 Phormia regina | reverse complement strand
TTACAATATACATTTAAACCAATAAGAAAATTAATTATATTAATAAATAATTCAATTAAACTCCAATACAAATTAAGTTAAAAATTTTATTAAAAAATAGTTCGAAATATTTTTTGTGTAGTTTTATTTATTGGATATTCTAATGTACGCAGAAAAAAGTTTGTACATAAATGTAAGAATTTAGTTTCATTGATTTCAGTTTATAATATTTAAGAACAATTTCTTAAATATTAAAACTTTTTTTCTATATGAATCAAAAGTCAAGAAGACCTAAACAAACATACATTTGTATGTATTATACACAGAAAAAAGTAAAGATCAACTTCAATTACGAAATTTGTAATATTAATTAACTTTCAATTGATTTTGCTCTAATCATCTAAATGATAATATTAATAACTACAATAATTGATTTTATTATTAGTGTTTTTCTTAAAAAGACACAATGAGCTGAAGACTTTTGGAGAAATAGTCAAATTTATTTTATTTCTACATTTTTATAGATAAAAAATAATTGTTCTTTATATTTTTTTTAAGAACTGTCAATTTATTTAAAATATTAATTTATACCAATTAGAAAATTAATCATATTAATAAATAATATAATTAAACTCCAATACAAATATAGTTAATAATTTTATTGAAAAATAATTTGAAATATTTTTTTCTGTGTAGAATAGTACCAAATTTTTTCAAATTTCTAAACATAATTTCCTAACTACTTTTTCCTGGAAAATAGCCATTTCTTGGAAATCTTTTCCATTTTAACTATGTATTTTTATTTAGCATTTGCATTAGAATCTTATTAATATGAATCAAAATGTATGCAAAAAGTTTGCAAAAATTCTAAAATTTTCATAAAGAACAACTTAATAATATCTATGAACCAATTTGTATTTTTTATGAAAAAAGTTTGGGAAAAAAGTCATGTTCGATTCATAATATATATAAAAATCTATCAATTCTTCTACTGTTAAAAAAATGTTTTTACAATAAATATTTCCTCATGAATTTAATAAGCTTCAGAATTTTATATTCCAATAGTATATTTTCCATCTTTTCTTTAATGAAGCTTATCAATTCGTTTTTATTCGTTGCTGATCTTTTTGCCACCTTTTTCTTTAGATGTTTGTTTAGGTTCTAATTGTCCTTCTTTTTCTGCACTGGATATTCTGGAGGAAAATATTGGCGATTTCCTTTGCAGATTTACATTTAAAGTAATTGAAGTAGAACAATTGTATAATATTTGTTGTCCTGGCATTATTTGTATTCAACACCAGTTGCATTAAGAACTATAACTTCATTTATAAAAAAAACCTAAACTTCACAAAATTTTTTTTAAACAACATCTTTTTTTTTTGTCTTTATTAAATATTCAAAGATTTTTTGTTGTTGTTAATGTAATGTATGTGTCTATTAGTATTGAATGTATTGACGTACTGTAGTCGTAAACAAGTACAGTAATTTAATGTGTGAAAAAAGGTTTATAATGATTTTGTTGTTGGAATTATTGAATGAAGATCTCATTTTATAGGTTTTTTTAGTACATAGATTTTTTTTTACAAAAGTATGTATGTACATACATATGTACAGTATATTTGTCAAATTCGTAAAATTTGTTTTATTTTGGGACAATTCACATCATAAATTTTTGGTCATTAATTTGTCATTTTATCTTCTCTAATTGATTTATTAATTGTTAATTTATTGCCTTTATATCAATTCACAATAAAACAAATGAAAAAATAAATAAACGAACAGATTTTTAATTTTTTATTTAAAAAACAAAAAATTAAATTAGCATAAAGAGACATAGAGAGCAATAATAAAGAAACAATGAAATAGAAGAAGAAACTCCTCATAAATGATTGGGTTCGTGTATAATTCTAAATTTATATTTTATTTTATTTGATTTTTATTCAATATACATTTATACACATGTATGTACATATATACATATGTAGATGTACATATTAAGCCAAATAAATATTTTGTTTAATTTTGGAATTTTGTTTGAAAATTTATGTTTTTTGATGTTTTCGACTGACATGTCGTATATATTTTCAATGATTTTTGTAGATTTTATTAGAGATATTTTTCGTTTTAACAATTTTCGTTCATGTTTTATGATAATTAATGTAATTTATTGATTTTTAAACATTTCCTACATGATTTTTGTTTTGAGACTTAAAAGATCTTTGTTTTAATAAAAAATATTTAATGTGTGTGTCTCTTTATGTGTTTTTCTTTGGGATTTGGTAACAAAAAATAAAATGTTTTGAAGAATTCAACTTCATATGTATATATATATGTATGATGTATGTATTTTAGTGGGGTTATTAAAAATTTAAACAATAAAATGTTATTTGTATTGTTGGATTGTTTGTTTTATTTTTTGTGAAAAGTTTTTTGTTTTTTTTTTTAATCTGTTTTGCTAATCTTAACAAAATACCAAAATAACGTTTTTTTCAATGTTTTATTTATGGCAGGCAGCTCTTGTTCTTCTTCTCTGATAAGTGTTGACACTATTCAAAATTATTATAAATGATAGAAATATTAGTACCCGATAGAAGTTACACAAAATATTGAAGGAATATTTACAGGTTTTAATCGTATTTAACATTTGCATAAAATTAATTTTTATTCAAATAGATTTTGATTCAAAAAAGAGTAATTATTCATTACAATGAATTCAACAACATTTGAATAAAATTTTTAAATACATTTGTTTCTATTGGGGTTTTACACTTAAGGACTTGAGTGCCTTTAGGTGTTTGTATACAAATACAACATATGATAATCTGCCACTCTAGATTTTTGCACAATCCTTTTGTCTATTTCCTTGTTTTGGTTGCAAGTTGAGCGTTTGTTATTAGTAAACACTTAACAACTAAATCTAAGTGACATCTTAAAAATTAAAAAAAAAATAAAATAAAAAATAATGAAAATAAATATAATAGAAACTCTTGAGAAACATGAGAAAAAAGAAAGTGCTTCTTAAAATAAATCTTAAAATACAAAAAACAAAATAAAGCAGATCTAGAAGAGGATTTTTTATATTTCTCCATACATACTAGTTTTACAAAGTGCCTAAAGGATAATCACTTGAAAAATACATATGTACATACATACATACATTTAAAACAAATACAATATTAAATAAAAATTCGTGAAAAACATTACACGCACACCAGCACTCTTAAATGTGAGCTTATGATGAGAATTAGTTTTATTTTGTTTTTTTTTTTTAGCTGTTGTTTTCCCATTGCTTTTGTTTTTCTGCAAGGATCGAGGATTTGTTAGGATTTGCGTAAATATATGAAAGAGTGTTTGTACTTAGTTTTATAAAATTGCAGCTAAGTATTGCAAAATTGTTAAGCTTATGTAGACAAAAACATTCGTAAATATTTAAATATGAAAGCAAAAAGAAAAAAAAAACGACAGGTATAGTCGATCAAGCCCGACCATATGATACCCTACACCACTGACAATTTGTACTAAAATTTGGGAAGGAGCCAATTATGAACCTATACTTGTATTTAGGGGAAAATAAAAAATACTATTACGGAATATTACTTCGATACTAATATTCACATGTATTTATGCACTTTTTGGTGATTCCCGAAATTGGGAGCTATGGTCAATTATGGACTGATCTTCATGAAATTTTGCACTGTCACTTATACTTGTATAAATTTTATATGTGTCGAATATTAAATTAATATTAACATTTTAATGGGATTTATGTATGAATTTCCAAAGAAGGATTCATATGGGAGCTATGATAAATTATGGACCGATCTTTATTTGTTTACATAAAACTTAATTATGTTAAATTTCATTAAAGGCTTTGCTCTTGTGCCTTGTACTTTGCGCACAAGCTTTACATGGACATCCAGCCAACCAGACGGACGGACGGACGTTCACGCTTAATTCTGAGTCGAACGGTATACTTTCTTTGCGTTACAATATTTGCACAAAGACATAATACCCCAATCACCTATGGTGGTGTAGGGTATAAAAACATGAAAATGAAAGAAATGCTTGCAAATTGCATACATATTAAGCAAAAAATGTTTTAAAATGTGTTTGTATACTTGTGAAATTAAAATTTGAAATAATGATGATGATTTTATTTGAATTATTATTTTATTTAAGTCTGAATTTTTGGGACATTTCCCGTCCTAATTAGTATTTTAGTACAGATCCCGGGGGAAATTTTTTTCGCGATAAGTATAAATATTATTTATTGATTAGGAATTAATTTTTCCTAGCGTTGTGGAATATTTTTATAAAATTTAAAATTTTAAAATTAATGTTTAAATGACTAAAATTAGAAAAATAATACCCCCTGTATACAATCTATTGCAAGCAAACAATTGTTAAATGAGTAGAAAGAGAATAAATGAAAATAATATGAAGGTATTAAGAGAAATTTCATAAACATCAGTATTTGCTCTCACTAAACTGGATTGAACATCAAATATTTGAGTGATAATTGTGGAGGGAATTTCGTCACTCAAAGAGAACTATTTAAGAGTACTTCATAAAATCAAAGAGAGCGAAAAGAAACATAAGAGACACAATGTGATTTTAAATGTATTACAAATCAAAAAAGTTTTTAAATAAAAAGTGATTTGAGGCAAAGAACAATTTGAAAAAATAATTTGTTTCTACATGAGTTAAAATGTTAATTGTTGTTGTGCTTTAAAGATGTTTCGAATGTTTTAGGTATTGAATGAATGTTGGCTGTTGACTGGTATTATTTACTTACTTCAGGTGCATTGCTCAAATGACAAATTTTTACATATTATTTTTGTTGTTTTAGAATTTATAAGACATACAATGTAGTTCACCATTAACTCAGATCGTTTTCATCGTAAATAAGGTTTATATTTGTTTATATTATCTTTATTACTGTTCTTGTTATTTTATTCGGATTATAAATTTCCGATTGCAATGAAATTCGCTACTCATTAACATTTGCTAAGCATTAGCAAATGTTAATGAGTAGAAAAAATTAAATTTAATTTTAATTTATAGTTTTAAAAACAATGATATTACATAAAATAAATAAAAAAGAAAAATAAATAAAATTAATATAACTCTACTTCAGCTTGTGTAAAATTCATGTTGCACACTCATTTCGTTCAGAAGTTATATAAGAAAATATCAGTTGAAGTCAAATTTTGAATATAAAATTTTATATTTTTTAATATGTGCTCATAAAAGAAAAAAATAATAATAATTTAGAAATAATTTCTGTATTTTACTTCATAACTCTTTATCAATCGAGGTTCCAACTTGAAATTTAGCACAAATATAACAAAGGGTTTCATTTTCAATATATGTATTTTTTAAGAATTTTAAAATACCGTTTTTTGAGATATTAAGTTTTAATCTTTATAATATCATTTTCGACCTTTGAACTTTCTAAGTATATAAATGTTTTACTTGTCCTTTTAGAGTCAATGTGTTTTTCTATTTAATGAACTAAAAACAAGAATTCTACAATGAATATGGTAGAAGTTATGAACAATAAAACGAGGTTACTTTTGTAAAAAATTTAACCGCTTTTTGATTTTTGATCGAGTGGATTCTTTTGGATCGAAAGGATTCTTTACTCAGAAAGATTGTGATTTGGATAGCGAATTTAATTGAAATCGGAGATATTCAATCCGAAAAAGTCATTTTTTGTCTGTTTTGATATGGAATCACTCAGGTATATTGTTAGCCAACTACCAATTTGATCATCTAACGCAATATACACGTATAATACCACAAACAAAAACGAGAGAAGATGGTATAGTCGGTCAAGCTCGACCATATGATACCCTACAGCAAGGAAAGGCAACCATAGCACTCAGGAGCCGAGTGTTTTCGTCATTAACACATACACAACACGAAGTTTAGCGAACATAAACAATTGAGAACGAATAAGAAACACAAATTCATTTAGTTTTGTTCTAGCTTTCAACAAGGTAGGAATACGTCGTATGGTTAAGCAAAAACAAAGCATGTAACAAAGAGCGCAAGAAAAAAAAAAACGACTATTTTTTGTGTGCTAAATATAACAAACATATACGTAACAAAGGGCGTAAACAAATAAAATATACAGACACATTAAAATTTGTATGTCTCGCTTTTTGCCTTTCATTGCCATACACTATTGCCTTTGTGTTCCAAAATTCGAGAAGGAGCCAATTATGGACCTATACTTGTATTAAGTGGAAAATAAAAAATTCTCATGTATTTATGCACTTTTTTGAGATTCCAGAAATTGGGTCTTATATGGGAGCTATTGTCATTTATGGTTCAATCTTCATAGAATTTTGCACTGTCACTTATGCTTTATGAAATTTGGCACACTAATTTATAAGTTTTATCGTATTTGTGTAAAATTTCATTAAAATATTAAAATTTTTTAGATATTTTTGAGTGTTAAAACTCTATTCCGAGATATTTGCACAAATACATAATACAGTAATCACCTATGGTGGTGTAGGGTATAACTAATACCCTGCCAGCAATTGGGTGATAGTTTTATCCACAATCAGAAAAATGTCTTCTTTTAGTGCTCTTAAGATGTTACTTTTTGGATAGTAAGCAAANNTAGTAAGCAAATTTACAAAAACAAATTACATTAATTTCGATTTTTAATCTATTTATTACACATTTTTCGTACTAACTAAATGTCGAAAAAGTTACCTAAACGATAGTTTCTGGATAATATAATGTTACCAAAAACTGTCTCCCGTTAGTGCTTTCAATATGATATTTTCTGAATAATTTCGATTTTTCGAAAAATGTGAAGAACATTTTGCTATTTAGTTGACGTCTTACTTTCAAAGACATATGTTCGACACCCAAATACAGCACTTAATAGTGTAATAAAAAAAGTATAAGAACTGCTGCACACTTCCTCCCGAACAAGGACACTTCTTGGATAGAAAAAGTAAACATATTTTTTCTACTTTTTGGATAGAATATTTTGTTAGAATTTTGACAAAAATAGTATCCAAATTTATCACTAAAAATGATTCCAATTCGACACCCAAATAAAGCTCTTAATAGTATACTAAAAAATGTATAAGAACTGCTGCACACTTCTTTCCGAACGGTGACACTTCTTGGATAAGAAAATAATATCATATTCTGCTATATCTAACAACTTGAGGTTACTATTTAGTTCAATTTTGGATAGAAAATGTTGGCAGGGTATACACACATGGTCGAATGCAATTTTTAACCAATCATCATAATTTTTTAGTTTTTTATGGTAAATCTCAACTCTGGTCAGCAACAATTGTAAGCAGGCATCACCGATTTGTTTTTTTTTTTGAAGTTTATTTGTTTTGGGAATAATAGTATTTGCATTTTTTGTTTTGTTTTTTGAAATTATTATTTTTTAAAATATAATATTATTTTCATACGTTTATTGTATATAACCAAGTAGAGCTAATGTTGGTTTTTTCGTTAACGTCTGATAAAGTTGTGTATTAAATTTTATTTTATTATTTGTTTGGTAATTTTTTATTTCAATTAATTTTACTTTTTGTTTCTTCCTCTAAAAACTAAAAATCCAATTATTTTGTTGGTTTTTTATTACATTTTTTATAGAAATATCGCTGCATGGACGGACGGCCAAACACAAATACGTTTTACACAATTGTGTTTCTTTATTTATTTTAAAATATTTTGTTACAGAGAAAAAATGTTTATATTACAAATATTGAATATTAAATTAAATAATCAACCAAAATTCAAAAGGAAACAAATCATAATACATAGTAAAATAGTCCGAAGATGAACATTTTTTATTTTATAAAATTCTTATATTATTTTTTAATATTATGAAATTGTATTTTCTGTAATCAGCATAGAAAAATGTAACCAATTGACAAATATAATAAAACATTATTTATTCAGTTAATAACTTGTTTAAATTTGCACGTCTCACTGAAATGATTGCATCAATTCCTAAAATCTATAAAATTTGAAAAACAGAAAAAATAATGAATTAATAAAATCAATCAATATTAGTAGATGATTGAATGAATTAATACTGCTTTTAGGAAATAAAATCATACTTAAATTCTACTTTATTTTTTTCCTTGAATATGTTTGTTAAATTTTGATTCAAAATACTTCGGAAATATTTTTAACATAAAAAAGGTTGAAATTTCTTAAAAATGCATCTGAAAATTGCATTCTGAAATGCATCTGAAAATAACATTCTGGTTGTGAATCTTACCTATTTTTAATTTATACAACATTATTTACAATATTAATTTTTTAAGTCTCTAAAGTTACATATTACTAAATGCCAATGACAAAAAAAAAAAAAAAAAAAAAAAAAAAAAAATAGACTGCCGGCAATTCTTCTAAAACAAAAAATTTATATATATGTACATGTATTAAAAATAGCTGATTACCCTGTTATTATTGCATTGAGTACTTACTACAATTACTAGTTAATTTTTAAATAAACAATTTACACCTAAATTATTGCTTTAAAGTGATGCTAGTTGGCCTTGAATAATTGAAATCTGCCTTTCTACTGTATTTAACTACAATTAATATATTAATTAAATGAAAGTACTGCAGCTTAAGCTATCTGCTTTTAAGTTATTGTATGTTGTCAATTATTCGACATTATAATGATCGAATAAAATTTCATATTTTTTAGATTATTTCTATAAGATTAAAAAATATTTATGAAATAATTAATTACATGTTTCAGAAACACAAAAACAATTATTTTTTTCAAATCAATTTCTTCATTGCATGATTGAGTTCAATTAACAAATCATCGTCATACAGAATCAGAATTTTCGGCTATTCCACGTCACTTGAAGTATTATAATTATTTTTTAATAAATAATAAAGGAAAAAATCTAAAAAGTAAAGCATTTGCATATACTTTTATTTCACTTTTTGTTGAATATAATAATAATATTCGATTATTCAATTAATTGTTGAAAATTTAATATTAAAAAAAAAAAAAAAATACAATATNNATTAAAAAAAAAAAAAAAAATACAATATTAGTTATTTCTGTTCGAATGACATCTCTATTGCTTATATTAGACAACAAGATTATATTATTGTTTTTATTTTCATTTTCGTTTTTTATTATTTTATTCGTATTTTATATATATATATATATATATATATATATATATATATATATATATATATATATATATATATATATAAATATAATATACTAATAAATATATATAAGTATATAATATAATAGATATGATTAGTAAATAAATTAATATATTTTTATTTAATAAGTTTATAAAAACAAATTAAATATCCAACCATTATAAAAAATAACAGAAATAATGAAAAATTCATTTGGATTTGTACATAATAATCACAAACCACTTATAATACTTCTAATTGGAAAATAAATATTTGTGGTCCCTTTTGGCCTATCTATTCACGGCTGTAAATCTTCCTGGCATCGATCCGGACAAAATTTCTCGTTTCATCTGAGATATTTTCTTCCAGGCCATTCCTCCAAAGCCAATTTAAGTCTCAGCCCTGCTTCGGACGTGGTTTGTAGAGGACTTTACGTTTCAATATTCCAACAGTGCGCGATGGGTTAAGTCAGGGGATTGGCGGAAGAAACTTAAGTTGTCTTGGCATGGAAACAACCATCTCCTTCACATGAACCGCTGTATTTTGGGTCGTTGTCCTGTGGAATATCCAAGCTTTGGCCAAACACCAAACCATCAACGGAATCCGATCAAATTGTCTTCCAATATAAGCGTTATTATTGAATCCATCTATAAATACACACTGCGCCTACGCCAACTGGGCTGCTATTGCCCCCCCCCATACCATAAAATCCCCCCACCATATTTCACTGTTGGGGACAAATTGTTAACACTAAGCCAAATTTTTCTGCGCCAACTTTCCACGCTATCATTTACGAAATAGAAGTTGAGCTTGTTTCATCAGTAAATAAACCTATTCCAAATTCATCGACCTCTATCAATGATCGTTGGCAAACAAGAAACGCAAACTAGTTTTTTACTAATCAGCCGGTTCTTGCGGGGAATTCTACTTGCATTATTCCCGCAGAATGTAAGATTCCTCCCGACTGTTTCGGAATGAACAATTGTTCCGGTAGGTATTATGTTCCGCTAATTTTGCCACGAGTTACTCTTAGATTTTTGCCTTCTTTATCACCACGTTTCGCTTCCCGTCTGGAAACCCGTTTTTTGGCCGGTCCATTCTGGCACATTCTTTCAACAGATTCCGCTGTTTAATACTTGTTTACAATGAGTGTCTTGTGGAATGTGCAAATTTACATAAATTAATTATATTCGGAGAGATTTTCCTTTTTATGTTATGCAATAATTAAATATTATACCAAAGTCAACTCTTTCAGCTTCCCATTTTTGAAGGCTTATTATTCAAAAAGTTAATACAAACTCTTTTTTTGTAAAAATGAAAGCTCGATTAACCTGAGAAAATATAGACGTATTAAAAAAATCATCCATAATAAGAGTCCAACGTACAAATTAATTGTACAAAGTACTGATGTACAAATACTTTTGTCCCAAAGATTTTTACTTAAATTGTAGTTTTTTTAACAATGTGTTATATATTAATTTATTTTTTACCAAATGAATTAAAACTACATATAATAATTTTTTATTCTTTATAAATTATTGAAGATATACGAAATGCATGGGGAGTACAAATAGTTTTGTCCCTAACTTTATATCATTAAAAATATTTCTTGTAGAGAATTAATTATTCACGTCATTTGTGGATTTTTTATAATTTTGTTTTTAAATTAAAATTATTTTTTTAGCCAAACCACAAAAGAATTTTAAAATTCTATTTTAGCTAAAGTGGACTTTATTTTAAAAAAATAAGTTTTGTTTTTCCGTACCATAAGAAACCTATTTTAAAAATTTTCTAAAACTCATACAGTGAAATATTTGAAAATATTATAACAAAAGGAAATTTCAAAATATTATAAAAACAAATTGTACATTACGTTTCAACACAATAAAAAACAAAAAGCTCATTTTAAAATTTAAAATGAAATATCAAAATTTTATTTTAAAAAAAGCTTTATGATAAAAAATTTGAAATAATAGTAGACTTTTGGGTCAAAAACGGCTTTTCTGCTTCTGCTGTTTGATTTTAAATGATTTATTTTAATCAGATTTGGGGGTAGTGCACTAAATTTGCGGTTTCCACTAAGTGACAGTGCAAAATTTTACACTACAATCTTTACTTTTTAGTGGTAAGTTAAAAAATATCGCTCACTATAGTGATAGTGAAAAAATATTTTTTTCATTAAAATTTGTTGGTGATAGTTAAAATTTTTTCAGCTCAAGCCTAGTGCAACAGTGCAAAAAAACAACCCTCCACTTAATGTTAGTGCAACTTAAAAATTGTTCAGTAAATTAAAAGATGACCTAATATTTGTTTAAACTTTCTTTACCAAATACAAAATAAAGACTAATCCCAATCATTTTAAACTTGAAATGTATTTTAAAACATGTATTGTATACAAATGTAGTCCTTGAATATTCGAATTTAGAAAAATCCTTCTTTCGGGAGATCAATATTTTATCCTTCCAACTTTGAGCTATCGGTCTGTGGAATGATGAATCTGACAGTTAGGTTATTCGTATATGAATGGATGTCTCAATATACACAAATACGCTTATTAGATTTCAAACACGCACTAAATGAAATTCTAAATTATAAAGTGTTGTTCTAAAACGATTATAAATTTGATTATTACCATATAGCTCTATAAAATTAGTTCATTGATTTGTGATTGAATGGAAAAATGTCATGTTTATATTTGGTGAAGAAATAAATGTAACATTTATGTTTAATGAAACAGTTTATTTGCAGCTTATGTTTAGTGACTTTCAGATTTTGCACTATTAAGTGTAGTGCTAATTTTTTCACTACCATTAAATTAAGTTATAGTGAAAAAAAAAAAAAATTGCAATATCTATAAAAAAATTTTTTTAGTGGTAGTGAAAAATGTTTCACTATAACTATAATGGTGGCAAATGGTTAAAAATCAAAAATTTTTCACTATAGTGCGATTTAGTAAAAAGCTAAATGCAGTCACACTAATTTGAATATTAGTGTGACCAAGACTTTGAAAATTGTTGAAACATATTTGTTATTAGTACTTCGGTTTTGTGCAGTATTTACTTCCAAGAGTTGTTCATGCTAAACAAATGATCTGAAAGAGTATTGTTTTTTGCAATATTTGACTAAGATTTATTTGTTTTTGATCATTGTCATCATTTTATTGTTTATCACAATCATAAAATGTCATGATGTCATTTTGTGACAATTATAATACAAAAACAAATTACCACATCATATCAGACAAACAAATAAACAGTTAGACAGTCAGTCAGCAATCAACCGTTCATTTTATTTCAACAAAATTGTTTTTTATGGGCTTTCAAGTGTGCCTTTGGCAATAGGTTAGTTCGATGGTTGAGTGGGGCGAATTGTATTACTTCAAAGACACTAAAAGTGGGGTGTTGAAACATTTAAGGGACGGAATTTTTACAAAGTAATTAAAGGCAATTGAAATTGTGTTGTCGGTGTTTGAATAGTGTTGCAATGATGTGTTGATGGCTTATGAAGTTGCACACAAAATCACCAATAACAAGAACAACAACATTTTCACCAAAAAAACATTAAGCTTTAAAGAAAATATTTAAATCGCTTGTAATGACTCTTAAATTAGGACACATTATAACATTATCAGCCTAATTATAAAAGCAGAAAAGTCGATTTTAAACCCAAAAGTCTACTATTATTTCAAGTTTTTTTATCATAAAGCTTTTTTAAAATAATATTTTTAAATTTCATTTTAAATTTTAAAATGAGCTTTTTGTTTTTTATTGTATTGAAACTTCATGCACAATTTGTTTTTATAATTATATTTGAAATTTCTTTTTATTATTTAATTTCATTGAAAAATATTTTCAAATATTTCAATGCATGAGTTTTAGAAAACTTTTTAAATAGATTTCTTATGGTACGGAAAAATAAAACTGATTTTTTTTAATTAAAGTCGACTTTAGCTAAAATAGTACTTTCAAATTCTTTTGTTGTTAGTCTGAATGTTTTTCATGGCTTAAGCCAAGGGTTCTCACAATATATTGTTTCGCGACCCCTTTCTCCATTGCAATGGAATGGTGACCCACTACAAATTTAAAGATCAGATGAAATAAAATTTATATAACAAAATTTATATAATAACATTATT
>MINK01192176.1:0-42296 GCA_001735545.1 Phormia regina | reverse complement strand
TTTGGTACTTTTTTCATAAAACATTTTTTTTTTATATTTATTGAAATATTCATATGAGGTTTTTAATAGGGGATACTGCTACAATTTAGAAATTTATTGGAATACAATTTTTTATACAGCGATGTGAGAAAAAAGTACCAAAAAGGGGGTAAAGGAGGAAAATTACATTTTATTCAAACTTAATAATGAATTTTCAGTTACATTAAAGTTAAAAACATAAGATGAAGTAAATGTAGTCCTATGTGGATAAAAATTCACAAGAGTGGAATTTGTAGTACTTAAAGATATATGGTCCTATGAGTAAGAATCCACAAAGGGGGACTTTTTGGTTCTCTTTGTTCTTCTAATGTACCTTTTTTAATTTTGTGTAATATTTAACCTAGAAACATGAAATAAAAAACACATGGTCCGATGTTGTAAAGAATTCACAAAGGGGGACATTGTGGTACTTTTTCGTTCTTCTAATGGTACTTTTTGTTTTTTTATAATTATGAATCTAGAAAGATGAAAATAATGATATGTAGTCCTAAATGAATGTGAATCCATAAGAGGAGATTTTATGGTACTTTTTGAACTTTCTATAATTTTTAATTAAGTTAATGAAAATCCATTAGGGGACATTATGGTACTTTTTCGTTCATATGATAGTTTATTATATTTTTAAAGAATTTCGAAGTCAGTGATTCCATGTCAAAGCGAATTCCATGTCATGTTGAAACATCCCTTATTGTAGAAGAATTTTTCATAAAAAATTAATTTTAATTTTAATTTATATTATTATTCAATAATGCATTTTTGTTAATTGCGAATTTATTAAATTTTAATTTTTCAAAAGTGTATTTAAAAATGCTTTGTTTATTATAACTTAAAACAATAAATAGTCTGATACATAAAGTTTTACTATTTTTCAGATTTTTTTAAAAAATAACACAATAAATTTTTTTTTAACAAAATACGTAGAGATACTCATAATACCAGAAAAATATAATTTTTATATGAAAAAACTTAAACTAGTTGAAGAAAAGGGGAAATTATGCACAGTTCATGTGTGCGTCCCAAAAATTTGAGATTTTTATTTTAATGTAAAGATTTCAAACTTTTCAATTATGTTAAAAAATTAACAAATTTGAATAGCATATTTAAAGAAAAATGCATTTCAGAAATGCAATTGAATTGTAATGCATTTTTAAAAAATATTTTTTATATATAAAATATTCATGTTTAAGCTAACATAATTACAATTCACAAATTTCTGCAAAGCCTTCCCAGAAATATTAGTATTTAAAGTTTAATACTTTTCAGATTTTTTAGGTTTTTTTTCAGAAGTGAAAAACGAAATAAAATCACGAATTTACTGAATTTAGCGAATGTGAAAACGGAAATATTTATGGATACTCATAGACCTTATACGTATAAAATTTTATAAAAATCGGAAGACACCTGGTATATTTTTAGGTGTTCTTTCCTGGAATGGAAAGCTATATATATATATATATTTTTTTTTTTTTGAAAAAAAAATTTACGCAATCTGTAATGTTTATAAAGCTTATTAAGTTAAAGAGATAATCGGCACCAAAAGCAGTGTAATCATATGTGAATTTTTATCTTATTAAGTCCGATTTTGATATATTGGATGTAGTTTTTAAATAAACTTGTGCCATTTAGTACCTTGTAAAGTAATAAAATTAAAAACATTTCATTCATAAGAATAATTTACGAATTATTATTTAATTTTATCGTAGTTATGTTAATAACGTTTTTTTCTTATTCTAAAGCTTTCACTTAACGATGTATTTCCATAACAATTAGTTCCCTTAGTTTATAATAAAACGATGCCAAAATCGAAGTGGCTCATAAGAAACTTTGGGGTTTATAATTTCAGTTAAAAAAAAGGATCTTTGAAACCGGATGGGAATGACAATCGTTTTTAAAATTTCATTGTTAGAGGTGTTCTCCTGAGAGATCTGAGATTTCACCTTTCAAACTCAGATGCAGCTATTATATCAACTATTGTGAAATCGGACTAATTTGATATGCAATAAATATTTCCAAAATATTTTTATTCTTCGCCACTGTGCAGTTTGTTTTCTTATTGAAAAATAACTTTCATTCAACATGTACAGTAGATCAAGTCAGTTTTCATCCAAAGAAAATATTCACATACAAATTTACCCCCTGTGGAAAACAACAAATAAATTTAAAATTAATTTTTAATTTGATTAAAATTAGTAAAAAAGAATTAAAAATCATGTACTTATTAAATGGCAATTAAATGAATTTTTTAAAATGCAGAACCCTCTATATAGATCTTTTATTAATATACATTTGGGGGATGTTATCATTTCATATTGTCGTATGTCATGAAATTTTACAATAATTAAAATTATAATTACAAATTATAGTTTTCGCTCTTCAAACAAAATGTATATATACCTCAGCATACCTCATAAATCCTCCAATTGAATATTTTAAAAGTGTAAAAATGTATTAAATTTAAATTTTTAAATTTGTTTTAAAAAAAGATGGTAGAAGAAAATTATTAAATACTTACAAAATTAAATAAATAAATAAATAAATAAATAAATAAATAAATAAATAAATAAATAAATTGTTAAACAATGACAAAAAAAATCCAAATTAATCCTACAAATAATTAGCCAAAGAATTAAACTACTTCTAATATTACTAAATATTGAAGTCATATTGAAAAGAAAAAACACATCAAAACGCAGGCTATTTGGTGTGGAAAATTAATTCTAATGCGGAGTTGAAAACATATAAAGTCCAAAACGTTCAAGACTGGAATGCTGTCAAAAAAATCTAGAAGCCAACAATAGGGCACGAAATTAAAATCAATTTTAACACAAAAATTCTCATGTAGTAAAATGCAGGATGAAACGTGCATTTCTGGACCTACATAATTTCTGGTATGTCAAGATTTACGCAATTGCGGCAAAAGAACAGTGGGCTCTATAATTACTAGGGTATCCAACTAATCAGGGTTTCATATCAATCGGTTTATTTGAAAAATAATTATTCGAGGATATAAGTTGATCGGTTAGTAACCGATTAATAGCAATTTAGTCGAATAACTGAATTGAAATAGAAATAGTTATTTAGAAACTAAATGCAGATAACATTATCTTAGTAGTTCTATCACCCATCTGTTTGAGAAGAGATATAGGACTTTTGTGAAAAGAGAATTGAAAAGGATCAAAGTGGTTCCCCTAAATGTNNTCTCAAATGAAAGAGTTACCGGAAAAGGCCCACAAGTTCATAAATTAAAAAAAAAAAGCAATGAAAACTCTTATATCAACTGTTTTCAAGTTTTTGAATTTTAGTTATGTTAAAATTTTTTCCATAGCGCTCCTTAATAATATTAATATGTTTTTTGTCTAAAAAGAAACAATCACTTTTTTTAAATGTGTGCGTAGTATCCAGTCAGTACCTCATAGATATGTGGTAAGTTAGGTAAACTAGGCCTAAAAAGGGTGTAGTATTAGGACGGGTCGAAAAAAAGTTGTGTCAGTCATCCCTTACATACAGTTAAAATCTAGTATTATAATGATAATATTCTATTTTCAATCATAAGACAAAAATGGCATAAAAATGTTTAACTTCAAGTGAAAAACAGGGATTTATTGCATAATAATCTCTCATCTACAGTTATGTAGAGAGAACAATATAAAAATCCATATATTTTTGTGCATAGAGTTTTTCAACATACTGTATACAATATATAATAAGTATGTTTGTTGTTTATTCTAAAGATTCATGTAATTATAATTGTGACATGTGTAAAAATCTTTTACAACAACAAATATAAGTACAAAAAAATATAATAATATTAAATAAATTAAATAAATAACATTGAAGAATAAGTCGAAATAGTAATAAAGAAAAACGGAAAAGAAAGAGAATATAAGAAATTTTTAATCAGATTTGAACTTAATATGACCACCAGTATACCACAATTGTATTCCATGGTTGTTGGTTGGTATTATTGGTTAGTCAGTGTAATTTATACTAAATCCTGCCACAATCCTTTTCAAAACAAATAAAGACGTCTTTTTTTCTTTACACACAAAACTAATTGTGTGTGTGTTCATGTTCATGTGTCTGTATTTGTTAGAGTATGTAGTGTCACTGTAAGAATATTTGTTCTGTGGCACTTCAATTCAATTCTTCTATATTTCTTTAACTATCAACTTGATTGTCTGTCCAATCTTTCTCTATCAGTCTGTCTGTCCGTCTGTCTGTAAATTTGTGTGGTAGGATTACATAGTATGTATTGTATTTAAGTAGACTAAATCACTGATTGCGGTGTACTTATCTGTGAAAATCAATCATACTGATTTCACATTTCACAACAAAAATAAAAATACAGTAAACAAAGAGAAAATAATAATTCTGAACGAAACAAAAAATTAAAAATATTTACAAGATACAAGTAATATAAAAGGATATTAAATTGTTAAGAATCCTTACAAAGACTTATTACAAACAAGGTGATAATTACAAAATACAAACATACATAAACACAATCTCACCCCTCTTCCCCTCCTATGAAATAACTTACAAAATAATGTAATAGAATTTGACCGTTCAAGCTTCATCAAACCAAAACGTATTTATTCTTAATACTCTATGATTACATGTACATTCATACACTCATACAAACATATGTATTTTGAAACAACCCAGCGGTAAAATTTGCGAGGCCTCTACTGAAGCAGGCCTACTAGAAGGCCTTTTTTCAGATGCAGTTGCTCATGCTAACATGCCTTCCCTAATAAGGCCTTCATGAATGCCTCATCCCTACCCACTAAAAGATTCGACAGACCTTCCAACTTCGCTTCTCTTGGAAGGACCGTGAGATGTTGTATTTTTTTAAATATATCTTGTTTTAAACAACAACAATTCTATTTATAAAAAGTACATTGTTTTAATTCCCTTCTCTTAGAAGGAAAGAAAGACTACAGTATTTGAAAAAAACAAAACCGTGCAGAAACCGTTACAAAAACAATATCAAAATTCAAAGCAGAAATTCCAAAAAAGGATGATAAATCATTTAGTTTTTCCAATTCTTTGTTTGAATAGGATGTGATTTTCTAAGTTAATTATATTTTTTATTTATGGTTTTTATTATAACTATTTTATTAAAAACTTGATCGCTTATATTATATCTTGACAAAATAATTTAACAAAAATTTTAATTATTTTCAGGAATATTAAATAAAAAATGAAAAATTCCTATACAAATTTAATTTTCAAATAATTTGTCTTATTTCGACTTAAGATGTTTTGTCAAAAGCTGACAGAAATGTTTTTTTTAATTGAATTTTCTTTTTTTTTAAGTTTTAAACATTTTACAATAATTTAAAATATAAAAATTTTTGTTATAATATTTTATATATAAAAAATATTTTATTAAATAGTGTAAACCTGTAGAAGGCTTTCAGCAGAAAGACTCTTATTTAGTAGGTCTTCTAGAAGGACTGTATCGGGTCGCGAATGTGTAAGGCCTACCTCCCAATGACATCGCGTGTAAAAATGAAATGAACATGGAATGCAGGGAGAAGGTCTTCTGGACTTAAAAAAGGCCTTCTAGAAGGGCTCTTAACTCCTTCTTTTTATCACTGGGATGTAAAGCCATCTTCAAACAAAATGGGGGGTCATTGCGTGTATAACATATCGAATTAACCATGTCCATCTGTATATGTTAATAAAAAAACAGTAGAAAACACAATTCATTCCATTCCATCGTACAGTGGGACCAAACACAAAATTTTTTTTGAATAGATCTATATCTCCTAAATTAATGGGCGGGATGAATTTAAATGTATAGATAAGTTATAGAAGATAACATGAGCTGTCAAATAAAGTTATATTGCAGATACCCTGTGATAAAACAATATAATCTACAGAATGAGAAAGTTGACTACCTCGAGTATGTGAAAGTTACTTTAAGAAATCAAGTCCGATTTCAAGAACTTTTTCAAATCTGTAAAACATTTTGGAAAAAGTAAAAAAAAAATTAACTTTCTTTTAAAATAGATCCATAAACTTCAGTTATTTAGGTGTACTTTTTTCAAGTTGTTGAGTCAAAAATAACCGATTTTGAAGTGGTTTTAAAACATTAACAAACAGACGGACGGATGGACGGACATCAAATTTTTTTCAAAAATTTTAAATATTAAAATATTGATTTCCCTTTTACCTAAATTAAGAGGATATTACCATTCTTGGAATTATAAAAATAATTATATTTTACCTTCGCTGAATAAAACAAAATTTTCGTTTCATTTAACTCCAATGTATAGATAGACGGACGGATATTACCATTCTGTTAAAAGAAATCTTAAAATTCTTAAAAATTATAATTTTTTTTGGACCAAATGCTAAATAGGAAAATAAAACGTGATTATTAAAGTATGGATATCACATTTTCCTTAATTAAGCGCCATTTTCGTCCCCTTCGTTGAACATTTTTTTGGTCATAAATATTAAAAGCATGTCTAATATCCTCCCCTTAATAAGGTAATAAACGAATATATTTTACAAAAACTTTAAAATAATATAGGGAATTTAGTATTAGTTTATTTATTCCTAAAAAAATTCAAATCTGATCAAAAAAAAAAAAAAAACTGAAAATTTTTATAATGCAATTATTAGAAATATTTTTTTATTTTTGCCAATCTGTACAATTTAATTAAATCTCTTAAAAAATGTTGTTTTTTATATTTCTATTAATAAAAAATATATTTTTTTTTATAAAACTATGTATTTATTATAGACACTGGTTCACAGGATTTTTTCTGGTTTAACACTTTTACTTTTTTTTTTTTTTCGTCATAAACTTACTAAAAACTTCATTGCAACGCAAATTATTTTTTTTTGTAAAACTTTAAAGGAATTAAGTTGCGTTAATTGCACCGGGTTTAAACTCGTATTTGAGACTACAGCGAGTTCTTTAATACGCAGCATTATTTATACTTTATGTAATAACATAAAAAATAAAAAGTATTTTTCAAATCAATCTAATCCATTAAAAAAAAAAAAAACAGTCAAAAAAATCTAAAAAAAACCCATACATGAAATTCGCTTTAAAATAAGTAGCAATTTTTATTGCAGTTGTTGCTTATGCCACCATTAATTCGAATATGGTTAAGGAAATTATTATTATTTTTTAATTTTTTTTTTTTTTTAATATCAATTTCTAAATATCAAATTGCCAATAAGGACATAAATTTGAAATGCAATTAATATATTATGATTAATATTTTGTGACGTGTAATAACATATAAAAATTAAAGTTCTTAAAATAGCTGCTTCCCATGTAACTATTTTAAGATAAATTTATTTCAATTCAATGCCCCTAAACTGGAAAATATCAAAACTTTTAGAAAGAAAAAAATAATAATAAGTTATTGTTTTAGTTTTCCTTAATAAATAATTTAATGTGTTTAATCATTTACACTTTCAACTCTATTCCTAATACGTTCAGTATAATATGTTTTAAAAAATTGTACGAATAAAATTTTTAACAATAAAAACAAACATCAAAATTCAATCAATTAGATATTTAAGAGCATGAAAACTCAATGCACACTACAAGTACATACATACTTACGTTTGGTAAACATAAACAATGTATTGGACAAATTATGCCCACATTTAAAAGGCAAAAATTTAGAACTAAATCTCATATGTACATTAGGGTGAACACAAAAAAAAAAAAAAAACTTATTTAATTTTCAAATACAAATTTAATCAAAATTTTAAGATTTTTGTGATAATTGTTTTGAAGTTGTAAGATAGTTAATTATTTAATAATTAATTAATGACAGTCCTACTGTATTTATGTTACATAGATGTATGTATGTATGTATGTATGTATGTATGTATGTATGTATGTATGTATGTATGCCAGTTTTATGAATGATAAATAGATGATTGTCAGGCTGATTGAAAAACATTTATTACAAAAACAACTAAAAAAAAACTGGTATCCAATTTACGACAACACTAAACCCACAATTTTTCTTGTTTTCAGTTAAAACGTAACTATAATAATTTTTTTTTATTCCAAATCTTTTTATAATTTTATACCTTTTTTAGTTCATTGAAGTGAATTTTTGTTAATATGCTAAAATCATTTTCCAGCCAAAGTCACTCAGTCTTTTTAATCAAAAATTTTATTTGTTATAAATGTGTTAATTATTATTAATTTGAGAGTTAATAAATTAGATATTATTTATGTTATTTAAATGTAATTATATATATATATATAGTATATATATAATATTATATATATATATATATATATATATATATATTATAATATATAATATAATTTATATATATATATATATATATATATATATTATATATATGTATTAATAGTAAGTATTCAGACAATAATTAAATGAATGTGGTAAATACTTTACAAACTAAATTCTTGAAAGCCAACAGTTACAATAGTTAATAGTTTTTTTAAGTTATGAGAATTTATTTCCTATGGGTATGCAATGTACATTGGGATAAAATAAAAAATCATCGTAATGATAATGAATATTGATATACTTACTTATAACTTTTAATCAGCTGGTTGCATTTAAATAAGCTTGTTGCATTTAAATAAAATTACACATAGATGTGATTAGAAAGTATTTTTTTTTTTTAAAACACAACTTTGTAACTTCTGAACCGTTAGAAATATATATCATGATCACATAGAGAACTACAAATTTATATCCCGAGTATTATTAAGCTAAGCTTTGAAAGATCATTTATTGTGAGAATTGTTCGCTGTTGGAATTGTCTGCTTTATGAACTTTGAATTTTTCTTAAACATATAGCTAAAAATATTTGATTATCCCGCTTTATATATTTTGTATTGCTTTTTCTTTTACTAGCCAATTTTTGATTATTATACTACAAAGTCTTCAAGGCTTAATCAATAAATAAGCAACTTAAAAGACATTTTAAAATCAATGTGAAATGGTTTAAAAATTACATATTTATGTTTAGAAAAATACAATTAATTCCCCTAGTGCAAATCTCAAGAGTTGATTTTTTTTTTTTTTAATTAAGGCAAAAATGAAACATTTGTTTGTTCTCATAAGTCTGCATAAAGTCAATCAATCAACATGTATTTTAGTTTACTTGTTTTTTTTTTTCTTATAATAATAAATACATAAATTATTGGTTTCTTTCATTAAGACAACTGCACACCACTTGTTAACTAATTTTAAACATATTTCGGTTTTTTTATTTTTTTTGCATATTTCTGTGTTAGAGCATATTTTGATTGTAAAATACATATTTTTTTTTTTTTTTTTTTTAATTTACATTTCTTGATTAATTATTATTATTATTATTATTATTATTATTATTATTATGCATTTTTATCTTTCTATATGTGTATGTTGAAATGTATTTTTTTTTAAATCCATAGTCCAATAAATACATTTCTCTTTTAACTTATATGAGCAATATAGTCTCGATATTCTTTGTATTATTCAGATAAATTCTCTTAGGAATAGCAAAGCCTCAAAAATTTTTATGAAAAATTTAATAATATTGATAGTTAATTATTTCAGCAGGAACTTAGTTATCAACAAATGAAAATTACCAAATTATATTTGTTTTCCAAGAATTTCCTAAACGATTGGGTAAAATGTTGTATGTAAGTATAACGCATGTATGTATGTGGTCTAAGGAATAATTCAACATTGAGGTAGTCAGGTCAACAGGTAATTATATGAAAGTAAGATAAATCCAAGACAATTACCCAATTAGATAAAGATAAATAAGACCTAAATTGTGTATATCTTAGTTGCAGAAGAGTATAACAATCAGAAGAAGTACAAAACTAAATTATTTTAGAGGCATAAATTAAATTCAAATTAAAGTTATATTCTTTTGAACTTTAAATTTAAATCTTTAATTTACTTTTTGGAACTTATGCCACACATGTGTTGTTGAGAAATGTTTTTATTGAACAATAGTTATTAAAAAGTTTATTTTACATACATACGTGTATTCTTAGAAGTAATTTTAAATCAAAACATGGATGGTTTTTCAATTTGTAATCCGGGATATTTTGGTATAGTGGGGCTTTTATGGGAGCTATGGGGAATTCTATCATAATAGAATTTTGCAATGTAGTTATACCCTACACCACCATGTTTATACCCTACACCATTATGTGTTTGTGCAAATATTGTAACGCAGAGAAAAAATTTTCCTACATACCGTTCGACTCAGAATCACTTTTTGAGTCGATTTAACGATGTCCGTCCGTCCGTCTGGTTGGCTGGCTGGCTGGCTGTCCATGTAAAGTTTTTGGCATGGACGGCTGGCTGGCTGGCTGGCTGGCTGGCTGTCCATGTAAAGCTTGTGCGCAAAGTACAGGTCGCAATTTTAGAGATAATTTGATGAAATTTTTGGTACATATGATTTTTTGATAATTGATTTTTTTGGCACAAGGACGAAGCCTATTGATTTGATCGGCCCATTATTTCACCTAGCCCCCATACAAATGTTCTCCCGGAATAGAGTTTTAACACTCAAAAATACCTTAAAAATTGAAATATTTTAATGAAATTTAACAAAAATAAGTTTTATGTAAGCATAAATCAATGTGCCAAATTTCATGAAGATCGGTCCATAATTGGCCATAGCTCCCATATAAACCCTCTTTCGAAAATCACTTAAACGTGCATAAATCCCATAAAAATGTTAATATTAATTTAATATTCGACACATATAACATTTATATAAGTATAAGTGACCCTGCAAAATTTCATGAAGATCAGTCCATAATTGACCATAGCTCCCATATAAGACCCAACTTGGGGAATCACCAAAAAGTGCATAAATACATGTGAATCTTAGTATCGACGTAATATTCTGCAATAGTATGTTTTTATTTTCCACTTAATACAAGTATAGGTCCATAANTGGCTCCTTCCCGAATTTTNGNACACATAGGCAATGGTGTAGGGTATCATATGGTCGGTCTTGACNGACTATACCTTCTTCTCTCGTTTTTTAGTTTTATAATAAAACTTATTTCGTNAAATATGTGTGTGGGATTTAAGAACGTTAAGTAATTTTCGGAAAAAAAAAACACATATATTTGGTACATTTGTATGGGGTCTAAGCGAAATTGTGAACCGAAAATGACTAATTTCAATTTCGGTTTTGTACTTGGACTATTAGAAATCTGTGTGTCAAATTTTAGTAATTTTTCATTTAAAAGGTTGCTAAATACCTATTGTGGTGCAGGATATAATAGTTGTTTTTATTTTAAATGAAATTTTTTACAAACACATTCTTAGACTTATGTTCTTTTGACAATCGACAACAGTAGTTATTATTATGACCTCTTTTATATTTTTATTTTTTACATAGTCAAATGAGTTTTTATTCCTCTGATTTAACTAATTAGATTTTTGGCAAAGGTATTTATTAATATCCTAGAAATAATTAAAATACAAAAATATACACAAAATCTCTTTAATATGTCTATTATTTAATATTCAACAAAATGCATTTTAAATTTCAATATATGATAATAGATTTGAAAAAACTAAATTTTTTTAAACAAAATATATACATAAATAATATTTCATGTTTATACTTAGATATCTTTAACTTAAAATTAAATCATGACAAATTGTAAGTCATTTTATCGTATGACAAACTTTATTCATAAACTAAATGGCAACAAATAAAAGTCTTTTTATGCTTGTATGCATTTTCCCCATGGACAACAAACAAAAACCATAACTTAAATTACATACAGATTTATTTTATGTTTATATGTTTGCCAACAGAGTTTTTATCACTTAAATACCCAGAAAAAATTTCTGGATATTTTTTATTTATTTTTTCTATTCAATTTTCAGATTACGTATACAAATTATATATCAATAAATATGTATGTAAATTTTAAAATTCCTGGTATTTATAACATGTATAAAACAAAAACCCTATATACAGCTAGCAATTAACTATAGAGTGACAAGTTGTCTGTATGCCTCTCACCTTCACTAACAGTCACCATTATCAGAATAAGACACTAACTAGTCTTTGCATTGAAAAAAAAAATAAAATATTAGTGACACAATTTGAATTCTTGATTTGTGTGAAATTAAAACAACAAATTTTTGACTTGACAGTTACAAATCATATTTGTAATTTGAAAATACATATTAACACGGCAAGAGAACGTTTGTCCACCTTTAACAGTTTAAATAGTAAAACAAAAATATATGACTTAAATTTTTAACATTGATGTAAAATATGTAGGTGTCTGTTGAAAAACTTAATTAATAAATTGAAGTAATAAAAAATTAATAAATGTCTGATAGTTTAAATTTAAATAATACATAAGTACATGCATACAATCTGTGAATACTTTTCAAATCAAGATTTTTTCAAATTTGTTTAAATTAAAATGAATTATACACAAGATTGACAATTTTCTACTGAGCCAAAGATGAGTTTGTGGACTACAATTAGTATCGCAAGTAGAATGATATACGTATTTTCTGTGCTGCTACACACTTCATTAGCATTCGTGATGTTTCATCCATTTTTTATATTTATTTAAAATTAGTTGGTAATTTTTCATATGTACTGTATTTATTAAATTAAATTAAAACTCTGTTAAAAAGGGATTTTTGAAATATATTTTCATCACATTTATGGATAAACTCTTCATTTTATGGATAAATTACGAATTCTTTTAAAGAAATTTTTCCTTAGCTAACTGTTCCCAATGTTGAACATATCTTAAACTTACTACTAATACCTTTTAACAAGCATGTTACCTATTGATCACTTTATTATTTCATCTAGACCCTATACAAATTTCCTCCCGGAATAGAGGCTTAGTAGTCATTTATCCCTTAGATAACGCAATATTTTAATGAATTTCTATACAAATAAGTATTTATCTTTGTGCCATATTTCATCTATATTAGTCTTCAATACGTCATACCCCTCTTCCAGGGTATCAGATTAATCTTCGACACAAATAAGTTTTTATAGCTTCAATATAAACCCATTTCCGGAAATCGTCCTAAAGTGCATAACATCATATAGATGTTACCATCAATGCATTAGTCTCTATCTGACCACAGGTCTAATATAAATGTCATTCCCAAATTTTTACTCTCATACACAATGGGATAGGGTGTTAAATGGCCGATCATGACAGACTATTGCTCTTTTTCTCATTATTTTATTATTATTATTATCGTTATTATTTGTGCATAACTAAAATTTTATTATTATTCTATTTTTTAAATTGTAATTATTAATATATATTTTTTTTAATTATTTTTTTTGTTACGGACATTAATTAATATTTAATTTTATTCAATTTCATTTGATGTTCAATGTTTATATAAACATTATCATGTGACGTATAAATTAAATGACATTATTATTACATCAGCAACTATTTTACATAATGTACTCTTTTCATTTTCTTATTTTGTATAAAAACACATTAATTGTTAAAACTCTAAGATATTAAATACTAATTTATTTATTTATTTATACTTGTTTATTCAAAGTAGATCAAATGTTGAACATATTTTATTAAATATAATTTATATGACATAGATATGTTTGTAGAGTTTTTTTGTAAATAAATTTAAATGTATTGATGTGTGTCCGTCAGTCAGTCTGTCTGTCTGTCTGCCTGACTAATTATTAGTTAAACTTGTTGTAGTTTATTCTAGTCATTTTAAATATGACCCTGACTGCGTTCTAATTGTGTCCTTCGAGTATTTTAATATCGTAAATTTGATATTGTTAATGACATAATCTGTCAAAATACTTTAATAATAAATAGCCATAGAGAAAAGAAAAACACTGAAATGTAAATAAATAAAATAAATAATAATAATAATGTCCTAAATTAATGTTAATCATTATTAAATGAAATAATTTATTTAGGTTATTGTGATTTTGTTTTCTTCTTTTGTTTAGATTTATTTTAATGTCTGTAAATACCACAATATTTTTCTTAACAAAAGTTAATTTATTTTTTATTCCTTTTAGGCTTCCGAGAAAGTTTTTATTGTTTGTTGGAAGCGAACATTGTGTATTGATTGTACTCCCTTGTACTGTATAAACAAATTGTAAAAACAAATAAATTAAAGCTCAATATTATGCTGCGTTGAATTGTATTGTATTCTTTATCAGTGCACAGTGGTTGAAAATAAAAATTAAAAACTTGAAAATAGTATTTATTTTTGCAATTTTCAATTTGATAATTTTGTTTCCTAACTAATCGATTGTTTAATGAAAAGCCCATTAAAAAAAATGTAAAAAACATGATTTTAAATTTGATAAAAAAAAAATATTCCTTATCATTTATTCCGTTGAGGTTTCATTAAATTTTTCTGCAAGATAAAAAATAGTAAAAAACGATCTTTTATTTTAAAATTTAAACACAAAAATGTTAACCTACCAACCTTAAATGATGTACAACATTATATAAAAGAATGAAAAATTTATTTGTTCAGAATTAAATTAAAATTTTTTAAAAAAATGAATGTAAAACCAATATTAAAAAAAAAATCTGATAACACGTAGCTTGTATAATTAACAAAAAACCAAAAATGACAGCCATTGAATGTTGGCTCTTTGTTATACAAATCCTGTGGTGATGAAAATTAATGTATGTATGGATGTACATCAGCGTAGATAGATTTTATATCACAAAAAATTATGAAAGGGTGTTTCATACATAACAGCCTTTCCTTCATTCTTAAAATAATGCTATCAGTAAATTTCAATAGCGAGAAAAATATTCGTAGTAAAGTGGGATACCAAATAAAAATAGTCAAAATGTTGTTAAAGTTATCCAAATTATCCAAAAATACGCTAATATTTTTAACTTTCATGGAATGCAACTTAAAATGTTTGTCAAGATTTTTTTTAAATATAGTTGATATTTGATACTGTAAAATATCGGTCTCACATATTATTCGTATTATTATATAAAAAATCGAAGAATCGAAAATTTTTGGAAATAATCGGCAAATTAGATTTATATGAAATATAATTAAGTTTGGAAGATGATCTCAACATAGCCCCAGAGCGGAGCTTTGATGGTTCAAATTAGATTAAAGACCTCGATAGGGTCTATACAAAGATATACTCGCGAACCCAAGGAATATAGACCGAATTTGAGTTATTTTATATGAAAGTTTTAACTTTTGTCTTTACTACCCTGTTTCATTTCTAACATATCAAAATAATTTTAAAATGTATGTATTCCGTGTCCTCGTGAAAGCTCTGTTTGTCTGTATGACTGTTTGTTAATATATGGTTTGTTTGCATTGAAAATGAGAAAAATAGCTTCATAAGCTGAAAAACTGGGTGTCGTTATAACTTCAATTATCTGTCGACCGATACCTTTTACAAAAAATACATCAACGTATATGTTCGTCCTGCTGCTTTAATTCAATTAAAGTATTAACATTGTTAATTTATATTAATTATTTACATAAATAAGTTTAAATTATATACATATATTAAAAAGTTATAATTATTATTAAAATTATATTGTTAAATTATTAATATATATGTTTATTTATGTATTTTCATTTATTATTAATGATGAAAAAGTTACCAACTTACGAACTGAAAATGGCAAACATTTCCCATTGTGGTTTTGTGGTGCAGGGTATATTGAAGAAAATTGGTGCTGAAAGCATTATGAACTTTTTTTGGGTGGGGAGATTGGTGTCTCATACTAACTTTTATCTAAAAAATTTTATTATTTTACTCATCTCTAATTTGATTTCTTGTATTTATTTTTTTTTAGTTTACCTGACAATGTCTAAAGTGAATAAATAATGAATCCAAAGCCACATCTTACAACACAAACAAAAAAAGCAACAAAACCTAAAAACAACATATTCAAAAATCAATAAACTTTTTATAACAAAAACAATTCATGATTCAGATCTAGTATACGAAAACAACCACAGCCACAACATCATCGTTATCATTAACAACAGCACTAACAATAATAACAATAATACCAGGAAGATAAAAGTAGCTAAAGGTTAAAACACCATGACATATGATCCCTTGGTTTTTCCATACGTGGAACAGACAACAACACTTTCAATTATGGAGACTTTAGCAACGACAAACTCTACATATACAACAGCATTAACAGATACGTTCACAACAGCGACAACAACAACGACAACAACAGCAACAATGATGACATCTATCCTGAAGGCAAATGAAAGTCATAATTTTCACGATATGCTCGATATGGCAAATAGAAACTCAAGTTTAGACCTTACAGAGAATGATTTCCGTCGTTTCTTTGAGTTCATGCAAATTTATCAGACAACTCATGAGTGTGCGGATTACTGTAAAGGAGATTTCTATAAAATGTTGAAAGCTTATAATGGTGTTCATGGTTATGTAGCCCTAATGGTAAGTACTATAATAAACTTGTTGCTATTTTAACAGTTACTTGAGAAAGTTTTAGATTAATATTATTTTCATTTTTTTTTCTTATTTCAATACTTCAACGATGTGGCTAATGTTGCCATGAGAGTCAACATACATATAATTTGTTTATTCTAGGTGGTTGGAATATTATGTGTTTCTGATGATGTTTGAAATGTGCACAGAAAAAAATAATAAAAAAAAATATATATATATATATATATATATATATATATATATATAGATATTTATATATATATATATATTTATATAAAGAGAGGAGTTAAGTAGCCTTCTAGAAGGCCTTTTTTAATAGTCAGAAACCTTCTCCCTGCAATTCCATGTTCATTGTCATTTTACACGCGAAGTGTCATTGGAGGATAGGCCTTACACATTCGCGACCTCGATACAGTCCTTGCTAGAAGACAATACTGCTAAAGCCTTCTACAGGTTTACACTATTTAATAAATATTTTTTTTATATAAAGATATTAGAACAAAAATTGTTTAATATTTAAAGTTATTGTAAAATGTTTAAAACTTATAAAAAAAAGAAAGAAAATTCAATTAAAAAAAACATTTCTGTCAGTTGGTTGACAAAACATCTTAAGTCGAAATAGACAATTTTGGAAAATTAAACTTTGTATAGCGGATTTTTCATTTTTTATGTTAATTTCAGCTGAAAATACCTTAAAATGTTTGTTTACAATTATTCTTGGTCAAGATATAATATAAGCGATCCGTTTTTAATAAAATAGTTTATAAATAAAACCATAAATAAAAAAATATAATAAATCTTAAGAAAGATCACATCGCTAGTTCAAGAGACAAAGATTGAAAAACTCATGATTATATCATGCCTTCTTTTGGAAATTTTCAGGCTTTGAATTTGTTTGATTTGTTTTTTGTAACGGTTTATGCGACAGTTTTGTTTTTTTCAAATACTGTAAGGTCCTTGTCTTTCTTCCTAAGTGAAGGGAATTAAAGCAATGTACTTTTATAATGATGATTGTTGTTGTTTATCAAACAAGATATATTGTAAAGATGACACATCTACGGTCTTCCAAGTAGAAGCGAAGTTGGAAGTCTTGTCGATCTTTTAGTGGACAGGGATGGAGGCTCATAAGCCTTGATTAGGTAAGGCATGTTAGATCTGAGCAGGCGCATCTGAAAAAAAAGGCCTTCTAGAGGCCCGCTCGGTAGAGGCTCGCAAATTTTATCCGCTGGGCGAGCCGCTCTGTGCAATGCCGACGCTGACGGTGGTAGTCGTTCTGCGCTCGGTCATGCCCCGCTCGCAAATTTTACCGCTGGGATACATTTAACAACCGACACAAAACTTTACAATACGTTAATCCTTAAATTTCATTTTCTTTTCTTTTTAACATTAATCAAATTCTAGCAATTAACCTTCTCTACTGTTCATTACAATGTAAGAGATCCTTGACAATTAAATAATAATAATAAAGGACATTTTCAAACATAACAAATGACAACTATTTGAATTCATTAATTAAATACTTTAAGCCAAAAGAAAGGAAGAAATCATTCTAGGTATTTTAAAAAACTTGATGTATTTTTAATTAACTTGGGTATAAAAAAAATGATGAACATTGTAAACGGAAAAAAAGAAAAGTTAAACATAAAATGCCAAACACGGAATTAAATAGGAGAAAAAATAAAACGGAAATCTACACAAACATCAAATATCATTAGGGAAAGAGTAAACACAAATTGTTGACATTGATTTCAAAGGACAATAGCAAAAGATTTAAGAAATTCATTTTTAAATTTGTACTGAAATAAATAGTTGTTTTTTTTTTTATTTTCATTTCAGCTTATTTTATTATTAGCCATTGCTCTCTGTCAAGCAGCTCCCGTTGAGGAATCTTCAGCCAAAAATAAACGCGGTCTACATTTGGGTTTAGGTTATCATGCCCCCCTGTTATCCCATTCTCTAGTAACTGCACCAGTTTATCATTCAGCCCCTGTCATTTCACATGCACCCATTATATCACATGCCCCTATAATTTCTCATGCCCCTCTCATTTCTCATGCTCCTCTAATATCCCATGCACCTATTTATTCGTCATCTCATATTTTGCCTTCAATTCATTCAATTCATTCTATTCATCATTATTAAAGCAAACATTTTTCAAATTAAATGAAATACTACACGAATAGAACTGTAGAAATGAAATGAAATGAAATGAAGAAGGAGAGAATGGAGGGAAGGCTGGCAGGAATGTATAAATGATTAATAAGATTGAATTTTAAATTATGGAAACTTATACATATTGTCATGGTGATTTTATTTTTTATTTCAATTAGGATGGATAAATTTTGTTTTTGTTAAAAGTTTTAATTATTAGTATTAAATGCTTGGTGTAAATAAAATTCAAAAGAAAGACAGATATAATAAAAAAAATTATGTTTAACTGATTTAAATGTTTTTTTAATAAATAAATCTAGAAATGGATTTAAAACTGGGTAAGAACTGTATTTTGGTACTTTTTTGGCACCATATGTATCTTTGAAACCAATCAACATACAGATAAAATTTCTGTCGTATTCATAGCTTATCAAAAAACTAGAAATGCAAGTTTGGTACTTTTTAGCAATTTAAACGTTTAAGCGTAAAAATCGTACCTATTTTTGGTACTTTTTTCATAAAACAATATTTTATATTTATTGAAATATTCATATGAGGATTTTAAATTGGAATAAAATTTTTGATACTTCGATGGGTGAAAAAGGTACCAAAAAAGGGTAAATCCGGGAAATAGCATTTTATTCAAGCCTAATAATGAATTTTCAATTACATTAAACATAGAGAAATGTTATTAAGAAAATGTAGTTATACGTAGATTTTTGGTACTTGAAGATTACATGGTCCTGTAAGTAAGAATTCAAGAGGATGGACTTTGAAAAGAATTCACAAAGGGGGACTTTGTGGTACTTTTTCGTTTTTCTAATGGTACTTTTTTAATTTGCTGTAGTTATGAACCGAGAAACATGAAGTTAGGAATATGAGGTCTTTAGTTAATAAGAATCCATAAGATTCATTTTAATGGTACTTTTTGATTGTTTTATAATAATGAACCTAGAAACATGAAATTAAGGTTATGTGGTCCTAAATGAATGTGAATACATAACAGGAGATTTTGTGGTATTTTTTGTTATTCTGATATTACTTTTTACAATTTTTAAATTAGAGACATGTTCTTAAGTAAATCCCTTAGTGTAATTTTTCGTTCATATTATAGTTATTATATTTTTCATACACAATTTAATTTTAATTTGGTTTTGTACAATAAAACCCGTGCAACCCAAGGTCAATCGGCTCGTTATATAATAAAAGCTACAGTGCAGACAAGCTGTCAACACCTTAAATATGTAAAAGTTTCAAAAAAGAATAACAAAATTATCTCTTATTGCTATATTTGTCTTTTAAGTTTTAAAATTTTTATTTATAATTTAAAAATACAAAAATTCAAGTTTTTATTATTTACTCCTAAAAATAAATTTGTTTTAAATAAAACAAAATATTTATTTATTCATAAATTAGAGAGAATATTCATTTACAAATTAAATGAAAATATTAAAAAAAATCACAAAATCATACATGATAAAACTGTGTACTCAGTTTATCCTCGGCACAGCAAATTTTTTCTCGAGAAGATTTCAACAAATTAAAAAATTACGCGATTTTAAATAATATTATAAAATATATATAAAAATTACAACAACTAAGTATGGATGATAAATTAATGATCTGAATAATTACAATATAACAAAAGTTTTTATTTAAATGTTTCCGAACAAAATATTAGGAAATTAAATAATAAACACAATATTTCTGGATTTAATTTTCAAAAAGATAAAATTTCAAATATTCTTGTACCAGAATATTTAAATAAAAAATATTATTACATTGCATCATCGTAAATATTTTAAAAAAATTTATATTTTTCGAAAATTTTAAATTCTTTCAATATTCAATTTGACATCCTTGAGCAAAACTGATCACACAGTTTTGTCTTGAATGATTTCTACTTTTATCCATATGTTGAGTTTTTTCAAGAATGACAATAATATATGTATAAGAATCTATTTAACTGTAAAAGATATTGAAAACCGGATGTAGTTTGTAGAAATTACGGTTTTTTTACATTTACATACTTGAGATAGTTACCTTTAACACTTTGGAAATTCAAATATTAAATTATAGAGATTGATCATTTAAATAGCCGTTCAAGCCCTACCATGTTAAACCCTACACCTGCATCAAAGTTGTGGGGGAGGGGGGTGCTATATTAGATCGATACCTTTTCCAACTATTAAATAAAATATGTAGACTATTAATAAAATATACAGAATATTACATTAAAACTAATATTTATCTGGCCGCTTTATGGTGATTCCCGAAAGTGGGTTTATATGAGAACAATTATAAATTATGGACAGAATCTCATAAAATTTGGCAATGTTGTAATTTTTACTCACTTGTGTCGAATATCAACTTGATACTGAATTTTTAATGGGATTTATGCACGTTAAAGTAATTTTCAGATGAGGGATTTATATTATGGACCAATCCTGATAAAATTTGACTCGATGATTAAGTGTTAATTATGAAACCTATTTGCAGTAAATTTCCATAAAATAAAATGCATTAAATGATCCTCTAAACCTTTATTCGGTATTTCGATTCTGCTCAACTGTGCAGTACTGCCAGGGTTTGAGAAAAAAGAGACTAAATTGTACTTGGATCAGAAAAAAATAAATGTCCAAAAAAAAAAAACTAAATCAGAAAAATGCTATTATAACCTCTTATTTATTATTACTATTATTTTTTTCTTTTTCTGATATTTCTTTAAAATATATTAATGAATTTATTGATATAAATTGTTTATATTTAATTTTCATTAAAAATAATTTTAATTCTATTGCGAATTAATAGACAAAAATTATTAAATTCTGCAAAAATACATTTACATTTTTTAAGTTGAGTATTTATAAATGAGAGTATTTATAAATGTATTAAAATTTAAGGCACTAATGAAGATACATCCAGCACTTATGGGGAAAATCGTAAAAATGTGCGCATGTATCTATGTTTATGTTATAACTTCATAAAAATATAACTATTCCTGAACAATTTAAAGTTTTCTTTATATAAGCTAGTTGTTATTAAAGTTTTAGCTATAAATACATATTTTTTTTATTATGAAGACTTTAATAGTTCTTTTCATAATGAGATATTGTCATAATGAAAGAAAAATTTAAGTTGAGAAAAAAGTAAAAAAAAATATATTAGAGTGTCAAAAAAAAAAAAGATTTGCTTATATTTTCCTTCAATTTTAATTAATTTTAAAACAGTATTTTTCTATATTTATGATGATGTAAGGTATTAAAATGATATTCACCATAAGTAGCAAAACTACGTAGTCAGTTTTTCTATAAAATCTTAAATTTTCTCATCTTGAAATATACACAGTAGCGAAGCGCTCGTATATATAAATATATCTAAATATACATATGCTCCAGTTTGACACATAAGTACATATATTAATACATTTATTTTTTTTTTTTTGTGCAAATTGTTACACAATGTTATAGTAGGTTTTAATAGAGTTAATAATTACCCAGTAAAAAAAGGAACATCTAAAGAAGTCAATAAGATCCTGAACTTGTGATCCAGAAGTAGTGCAAATTCGGATCATTTCCAATGAATTTAACATAGGCTTGTCATAGGAAGATGTCCCCTTTTTTTATACCTATTCAATGAATATGAAGTCATGTCCACCATGTTATGAAAAACTGGTTCCTTGGATTTTTATTTTTATCGCTGCAGGGAAATAGAATGGAATTTATATTTAAACTTATAAATTTTTTAATAAAATTAATTTTTCGTAACAAATATTTAAAAAAAGATCTTCTGAATACATTTTTAATTACATCTTCTACATCTTTGGATGTTGTTTTTATTACTTTTTAAGATCCCGAAAATATATATCTATTGATACTTCCTTAAAAATGACTTCTGTTTATTTTTACTGGGTATAAGTACTTTTGACTACTCAATACAAATTCAATACTTTTCCTTTGGATACTCGATACTAATCAAAACATTAAAGTTTTTATACCCTACACCACCAAAGGTGGTTGGGGTATTATGTGTTTGTGCAAATATTGTAACGCAGAGAAATAAAATTTTCCTACACCACCTAAAGTATACCGTTCGACTCAGAATCACTTTTTGAGTCGATTTAACGATGTCCGTCCGTCTGGTTGGCTGGCTGGCTGGACGGCTAGCCGCGGCTGGCTGTCCATGTAAAGCTTTGTGCGCAAAGTACAGGTCGCAATTTTAGAGATAATTGATGAAATTTGGCACATATGATTTTTTTGGCACAAGGACGATTTTGGTCATTGGATCGGTCCATTATTTCACCTGGCACAATAACAATGTTCTCCCGGAATAGAGTTTTAACAGCTCAAAATACCTTTAGAAATTAAATATTTAATGAAATTTAACACAAATAAGTTTAATTGTAGGCATTAAATCCATGTGGCAAATTTTTGAATCGGTCCATAATTGGCCATAGCTCCCATATAAACCCTCTTCGAAAACGTGCATAAATCCCATAAAAATGTTAATATTAATTTAATATTCGACACATATAAACATTTATATAAAGTATAAGTGACCCTGCAAAATTTCATGGAAGATCAGTCCATAATTGACCATAGCTCCCATATAAGACCCAACTTGGGGGAATCACCAAAAAGTGCATAAATACATGTGAATCTTAGTATCGATCGTAGTATTCTTGCAATGTATGTTTTTTATTTTCCACTTCAATACAAGTATAGATTCCATAATGGCTCTTTCCGAATTTTGGTACCACATAGGCAATGGTGTAGGGTATCATATGGTCGGTCTTGACCGACTATACCTTCTTCTCTCGTTTATATATAATCAACCTCCTCCTAAAAAATGAACGTAAAATAATAAATAAATTATGATATCTATATGACATTAAATTTAACTTTATAAATAACGGCTTTGCAAATATTGAATTTTGCCGCTTTTCGGTTTTTAATCTTTTAAAATGCGTATTTAAAAGCTAATTACAGAATAATATTAAAAATTGGTCTTCAGTACCCTATCAGCGATTTACAAATCTTGGTCTCCACATATTGTAGCCAATATGCACTGTTCTATTCGACGGACACTATTGGACACGTTACTAATAATACTTCTCTATTAAGTTTTCTCTTTATAGCATAAAAAGGTACAAAAAACATACTTCAAGATATAACTCCAAAAGTATAGAATGGTTATGATTACTCAAAAAAAAAAAAAAAAAAAAAACAGTCAGTATCGAGTACCCAAATACTCAATACTTCACCAACTCTAGTACTTAAGTTATTTAATATAATTTTTAATTTTTCATTTCACAATAAGTTAACATTATATGTTTCATAAACTGCATACAAAAAGGGTATATAAAAAATACATAAGAAGATTAAAATTCAATACTAATAATATCTTTTGTTTTAATAACTTATAGCAGCTTCATATGTTTCAATATTATAAGTAAAATATAATAATAATACGTGTATCAGGGTTTTGTCACATATATAGAGAAAAATCAATAAATTATAAAGAAGTACATATCATCAACGAAATTGTTATACTCCACATCAGGGGTTCTCACAAGATCTTGCTTTGCGACCTCTTTTTGACATTGCAATGGAATCGTGACCCATTACAATAATAAATTAAAATATATAAATAATTAAAAAATTTCTAAGAGAAGATTCTCTTCTCTAAGAGCGTCATTCGGATAGAGCATATCTAGAGAGAATGGCTTCACAAAAAAATCGATTCTTTATTTTAATTTATGATGTTGTAAATAGTCTACGAAGCCAATAAGCGGATAAATTTCGCTATATTTCAACTAAAATACTTTTCACTTTTTTGGCTCAAAAGCAAATTAAATTTTCGTTTCATAGGCTACAAAGTTCTTTGCGAAATAAAATTTTTGTATATCCGAAATTTTGAAGTCCCATTCTTCCAGCACATATTCATAGTTTTTATTCCACATGATATTAATTATTCCATTTTAAAAATGTTTAAAGGCATGAAGCGACTATATAAATATTTTCTTGACGCCAATAAAGCAGAGTCGAATATTTTTGGAAATGGCTGTAATAATTTTTTGTATTTTATTACTGGAGATATGTCCTTTTTTTTCCTAAATTGAAATTTTCTTTAAAAACATATACAAATCTTATACTTTTCTGAAAGGTATCTTAACATAACTTTTTATAAAATAGAAAACAATTCCAAAAACCCAAGCGGTCATGGTACACATGCTCTCGCACTTTCCCCACTTTATATTAAAGTTTTCACTTAAAAAATCGCAAACAGAATGCAGTTTAAGTATCAAAATTTTTTGTTAAAAGTTTTTAATCCAAATCTAGATTTTATAGTCGAAAATATCATCATATCACTTCATGAAAAAACACTCTCTAAAGACCACAAGCTTGAATTGGAATTTTTATTTAAATTATATTCATAATATTTTTATTAAAAAAATTTGTCTTAAAAATATGTTTAAATATATCTTTGCGCCTTACGGATCCCTTGTGGGTCGCGGACCCCGATTTAAGAGCCGTTGCTCCACACCATCACGTGTGAGAAAAGGCATTATATGTTTGTGCTGATGTTTGCAGAACAAAAAACTATTGGTCAAAACCCACGTGAAATTGTCAATTTAACGATGTCCGTTCTTCTGTCAATCTATGTAAATTTTTCAATCAAAATAAAATTTGGTACATATGACATTAAAAATACAAGGGGATTGACAATCATAAATTCTTTAAATATCACAATACTTTAATGAAATTTGGATCATGTAAATATGTTTTGTATAATCGTAAATATCTGTGACGAATTTCAAGAATAATGGAACTTAAAATTTTATTTTTTTGTTTGTGAAACTGATTTCGTGTTTTTGGTAAATTTCGAATTTTTGGTGAATTTTTAGCGAGAATTTCATATATTTTTTTTTTTATTTTTTTTTTTATGAAGCTGAATTTGTAATAAAATTTTAGCTAAAATTTGGGAAAACATCCGCTTTCTGGTGAAATGTCAGATATTTTGTGACAATTTTGTTATTTTTGGAAATTCGCAGAATTTTCAGAGTTTTTCTGATATATTTATAATTTAATGAAAAATTTATCTTAAAACTGTTAATGTTGAAAATATATTTTTCTTGTTAAACATTCTTTAGTTTACTCTTAATAATATGTGACGTATTCATTCTAAAACAAAACAAACAACAAAAAATCATTTTCATACGAAATTGTTATAACCAGAGAAACCAAAATATGCTCTAAATAATTTGTGAACAGTGAAAAATACGCTCTAAAAACGAAAAAAATATGCACTTAAAACAAATTTTTTATAATTATTTTATTTAAAATTATCGCATTGAACCTCTATGTGTCAAGCGTAATTTCATATTTACAGAGAAAGCGATTTTACCGTCACTGACACTGTGAAAACAATCACAAAAATGTTTACTTTTGTAAAGTTTTGTTTACTAAAGTTACGATATTTTTGCGATCATAATCTTGAATTTTCAAATTTATTATCGTTATTATTATTTTTTATTTTCTATACACTTTTTTTTATTTTTTTATTATGCTATAAAAGCGGTAAATATGCCCTAAAAATACCAAAATATGCTATAAATATGCACTGAAAATTGACAAATGCAAAAATATGTAATTAAGGGTAAAATATGTAAAAATATGCACTAACAAATCTATATTTTATCAATGGCTTCATTCTACGTTGAGGAAAATTGCATATTTTAGTATCCCTGGTTATATAAATAACAGACGTTAACAATATCATATAATGTTATGTTAGGATATTCAACTTAATATATTTTGAAGTATTTTTCTAATGGACATTTTTCCTTTGAAATATGACACTTTATTTAATTTATTTACCATATTTGTAGATGTCATGTCAAACACATACATATATTTTCATAAAGGTCCATAGATTTAAACTAACTTTTCAATAAGAAAAACAATCAATAAAATTTAATAAATTTAAACAAAAAACAATATTAATAATAAAAGCTTCAAATACCCTACAGTTCTCAAATAATTTATAAAGACAAAACATTAATTATTAAAACATGTAGTATCCACTTTAAATGCTGTAACACCAGTACTCGGTGCTCTAATCTAAAATAATTTATTTTCTATTATGAAGATTTAAAAAGTTTCCTTAAGTACAAAAAATATGTATATCAAATTTATTAAATAATAGTCACTCAGAAATGTAGGGTATTTTTTGCTAATTTTTGTTAAATGTTTATTTGTATGCGTGACTGAAATAGCCACATAAGTAAAGACAAATAAACAGCAACTGGTGACAAAAATTCTTCATAAGTGCCATCAATTTAACGACTGTGATTAAGTACACACTCAACTGTATTAATTCACTATAATTATTATTATATATTTAAGTTTGTACTTTTTTTTTAATTTGTATTTAATCGTAAAAACCCAAATGGTTTATTGGAAAGATAGTTATTGGCTTTTCAATTTAATAGATAAAGTAAGAGGCAAATGAAACAGTTTTTATGTAGAATTTGGTGCAAAAATAGACCATAAATTATCCAAAGGCATTTAATGAAGTATTCCTTTTATACAAGTAGACCATGAACTTTAATAAATATGTGATGTCAAGGTAACCTTTTCTTCTTATAAATATAGATATTATTTCTCCCCTTTCGTATTGAAAAATCGTCCCTTTTACAACTTAAAAAAAAAAACTGTAAAAAGATATTAAAAAAAAAAATTAATTAACAGGAATTTTATTTAAAAAATCTATATTGAATTATTGAAAATAACGTTTACTTTTATACAGTAAAAATCAATTTAACAATTTATCAAACATTAACAATTATTCCAATTACTTCTATAATTAAATGAATTATAAAAAAAAATAAATGATGATTTTATTAAATGAATATAATTAATTTTAAAATGTTATTATTTTAGTCAATAAGAAATTAATCATTTTGTAAATTAAATAATATTTTTAACTTTAAAATTTATTTTAATAATATTAACCCGTTTTTAGCAGTCATACTTGGAATATTAACCCATTTCTCGACCCAATATAAAATATATTGGCAAAAACAATTCTACAGACGAGCGTCAATAATTTAAATCAGGATATGTTTCTTAGTTTAATGCTATATATTAAGGTATATCTGTGATGGGTAGAAAAAATCCAATCATGTACATTAGGGCTATAACTTATTCATATTATTTGCAAACCAATAGTCGAATTGGAAATCTGTGATTCCAATGTAAAAGCAAAGTAACATTTATACTCAATATAGTATTGAAGTATTAAAGAATATTGAAACATTAAGCAATACATGTTTAAAAACAACATTTCACTTTTCTAAAACAACATGTATATCGGCCATTCCACGAAAGAACGCCCAAAAATTTACCAAGTGTCTTTCGATTTTTTTTTTTTTAATTTTGCACTTAAGCGGTCTATGAATGAATGTCTATATAGATTTCCGTTTTTCTACTATGGGAAATAAGAAAAAAGTTTTCGCAGTTATTTTTGGCGATTTTTTTTTTTTTTAATTTTACTTTCTTTGACAAATTAAACAATGAATATTTGAGTGTCTTAATGTACCTAAGGGCACTTTTGATCCAATAATAATAAAATCAGGTAAAATGATTCACATTCATATCATTATTCATATTCATGTCAAATTTCCTCGAGGTAATAAAAATTGTAATCCAATTATAATTGCTGAACATATTTTCTTAAGGGGCCTTATTTTGGACCTAGGGGCAACTATGGACCGACCATAACAAAATTTGGTTATATAATTTAGATTTGTTATTATAAACGTAAACGTAAATTTTTAAAAGGGACTTTATATGGGGGGTTAAATGTGATCCGATTTTCACCAAACTTTACACCATGATTTCTTAGTACACAGAACCAATCCATGCTAAATTTTATCATAATTATTTTTTCTGTTGCAATTTCGAGGGGAATTTGTATGGGGCGAAATCAAGGGTCGATTTGAACCAAAATCAGTTGGGTTCAACCTTGGGAATAATTAATACTAACACTATCCAAAAATTCCAGCCATCAACTCAAAAAACTATTCTCATACTTTTGGTCAGGTTTTAGCCAAAATGCCGGTCTGTGCGTCGTTTAAATCATAAAAATTCACAAAGTCTTCCCAGAGTTATTGCTATTCAAAGTTAAATACTTTTGAAATTTTTTAGGTTTTTGAGAAATTGAAAAACCGAAATAAAATAGAGAGTTTTTGTAATTTTGCGAAACTGAAAAATCATTTTTGTGGGTGAGATTTTTGCTCCAAAATGACCCGAAAAAAATTGTTTTCGTAAAGAAAGCAACATTCGCCATCGCATGATGCTAAGGGCTAAATTTGTTTATATCCCTAATGTACATATATGTATATGTATATGTACATTTATTTACATACAAGTAAGAGTAAGTGTGAAAAAGTTTCATCACATCACAACAAATAAAACGGAAAATGTTAAATTAAATAAAACCTTAAGAATGATAAATAATGTTAAAATGCTTTTGAAATCTTTTAATTTTAAATACGAGAAGAACGTGTTCTATAGTTCGGGATACACATATATAAGTTCTATCAAAGTGTGTGTGAACATATTTTATCACACATACACATTTGTATCGTAAAGAAACCATACTTCTTTTTCTTTAGTTTAAAATTTATTGTCTCATTAAGGGGAATTGTGTCTCAATAGAATTTTATCTTTAACGTGTCACAAGTAAAATTGAATTAAATGACTTTAAAATTGCACGTGAGTTAATGTTTAGCATAGAATAAAATTGAAAATAGACAAGAGAATATCCTAAATACAATACGATTACACTGTAGAGTGTAAGAGTATTGTATTTAGGAAATTTTATAGAAAATTTCTTTTAAATAAAATTTTATTTTACAGAACGTTTTAAAAAAGTATTTTCTATAAATTTTTAAAAATTATTTTTTTTTTCATAGAAAATTTTCAATTTCTTTTTATAAGAAATGTTCTATAGATTTTTGAAATTTTTTTTATAAAAAAAAATCATTAGATAATTACATAAGATTTCGATATGAAAAATTATTTACTTTTTTTACTCATAAAAAAAAAAATATTTTTAATTCTTTTAAATTTTCTCTTACATCAATATTTTGTATTTATTTGTGACCTTATTTTTATTCCAAAACATGTTGCTTGGGTGTAGGTACCTGTTTTCAGTTATTTGTTCCAATTTTATTTTTATCTTCATTTCCATTTTAATGCTGTAAATATAAGTTGCCTGGAGACCCAATTGAATATGTACTATTTCCCAATGCATATCAACAACATCAATGTAATCAATATTGTCAATATCTCTTAAAAAAGCCTAGCAATAAGGCAACAGCACCTTTGCCTCTACAACGAACACCATTGACACACAGTGGCACGATAAAATAAACGTTCAAACAATTAGTTAACTAAATGTACATACACACCCACAATACGTGTATGTATTATAAGATTGTCAAGAACGTTCTTGAGTAAATGTTAGTTGAGTAAGTGTGAGTTTGTATGCCGCAGGAATAAGATGTCAAAAACAATCTGTCTTTATTATGCAACATCATTCCTGTTGCATATTTTACCCCTAACGCTCTTTTATTTATAATATTGCTAACACCTGACTACCATAGAGAGAAAATTCTATAAGAAGAAAAATTGAATCAATATAGTCATTAAAATATTGCATTTATTATTTTTCTTATTTTCTTTACGATATGACTATCTGCCAGCCAGTCAGTCATCCAGCCAGTCAACCAGCAATAGTTTTGTCTATGGCAAGTGGAAGAGAATGTCATCAGCAGTCATCAGGAAGGAAATAAAAAAAAACACACACACACACACAGCTTGTACAACAGTAACATCATCATCAATAACTTTAAACGCCATTGCAATAACATTATGGAAATTAAATAAGAGTCCTGCAGTTTTCCTTCGATTTTATAAAAACTATTCTATAATTTTGAAATGGACCAGTGAAGATCTCAAAAATACGATTTTTTTAATTATCTAGAGGATTTAAAATAATCTGTGTTTATTTATAGACTTGTGTTTCAAATATCAGCACAAATTCCTAATATCCTCCCCGTATACAGTTGTCGACAATAAATCCTAATTGATTTGATTGACTGGATTTGGAAACCAAAAATTTTTGTAACTTTTAATCGGTTTGTTGGGCTCACATACAATTTGGCATATATTTAGATGTTCAAGGTGCTATTTTAGGTTTGAAATGCGAACTACACATACCCTTCAGAAGTGAAGCTATTGCAGCTTAAAATAGAAGAAAAATTTTCTTCTTTTGCTAACTTTTTCCTTATGCAATTATAAATATTTTTATATATTTTAAAGATCTTAGAATATCACACAGTGTTTCATTTGAAAAATAAAATGAAAATAAACCTGGAATTTCCGTACGGATAATTCGGTTTCAATGAAATTTCACACCCAAAGTTAAACATATCGGGTATGAACATTTCTAAAAACAATTAACAAGTTTTGATCATGTGTAATATTATTGAGATATTTTCAACTGTTCAAAAGTTACATAATTAAATAGGCTTTTTAGAATCACAGTCCTATGATTTTAATCATTCATCTCAGTGAAATATCTTAAATAAAACAATATTGTAATAGAGATCAAGTATTTATATGAAATTTAAAAACAAAAAAAAAAAAAAAACAAAATCTTACACAAATTTTTAAAACTAGGAACTTGATTTTTTTTGTAAATAAAAATATGTATCATTCTGTTTCCCTATATTCTTAGTCTTAGTAATCCTAAGTAAGGGTTAAAAATTTATAATATTAAGTCCTATTAGGGTTCAAAATTTGTATATGATTTATAAACTGCAGGGATATTATATTTGTATATAGGTGTTACACTGATGTTGTGTATGAAATTAATCTGCTAAAATGTTGTTGTTATTATTATTGTTACAACAACCTGAAAACACATAGTTTTTATGTATGACACAACATTACAAATAAAAACTTGTACAGATGTTTAAAGGAACTTAATATTAAAATTTTATAAATTATTTACATTTGAGTTAAATACTTAAAAATTTAAGAATTTTTCTTTAAGGTTATTATTACAAGAATTAATATATTTAAGTCCCATATAAACTTACTTAAACATTTTACAAATAAAACATGATATGTTAGATACATATACTTAATACTTAAAGGTAAACTCCAAGGAAAAAAATACAAAAAAATAAAGCACTATGATGTATTATTATATTTTAATACAGGTAACAATAAAAAAAATAGATAAATAAATAAAAAATGAACATCACGTTTTATTTGTGTTAACTTGCAAAACAGCTATCAACATCCTTTACTTCCGTTCTAAATTATAAATTATGTTTCAATGTTAAATTATGCTTATACTGCTGCTAATATTTTTGCTATTGCTGCTACAGTTAAAAAATATAATGCTGAAAACTTTAAAAACTACCTTATCATTGCATGAATTTGGCAATATTATATAATTCCTATGAATAAAAATACAATATGTTCAACTATATAATCTACACATGAATGGTTAAATAACAAAAAAAATAAAAATAATAAAAATAAAAAATATTAATTTCAATGGGAATAAAAACAAATTGAACGAAAAGAAAAAATATATGTATATATTATCAAGGATTATTATTATAAAAACATATGTGTGTATGTGAACGAACACAAAATCAGGTAAAAGTTTACGCAAAATTTTTAAAACTTTTTATGTTTGAAGTTTTTGCTTTCATTGCAATGTAAAAAACTAAAATTACAATGCATTTTAATTTGCACGTTTTTCTACTTAGTAAGCAGGTTATTGTCGCAGCAGAATATTCGAGATACGATTTTTTTTAATTCAACTAAGTGGATACTTTGTCAATAATATGTGTATTTAAAAAATATATGTTTTTAAAACATCAAATAACACAGGTAGAAAAAAATATATGGAGCCACTTGAAGTAGCCCTCTGATAATATGTGATATACTACAGGGTGTCAAATTAAAAAAAAAAAACAATTGATATAAATCAAATCCGACATGCATTATCAGTCTATCTTTTTATTTATATTAATTTCAATTCATATATTTGTGCAATAATTAATATCTATAGTTAAAAGAATAAAGCTATGTTCACATTGGCATGATTAATATCATAACCAGGGCTGCCAGATAGTCAAATGACGAAATGTCGTCAAATCTGACAGCCGTGATTATAATTAGCTGTTACATTATAAAACTCAAAAGTGATTTATGCAATGTAGTCTATAACTTAAGAACAAATTTGAACAATTTTGATAAATAATACCAAAATATGCAGAATAAAATTGTTTTCATGATATGTTAACGATATTTTTGTTGGCGCAATAATAATGAATGAAAATTTTCCCAATTTTTCAAAATAGTCCAGATTTTTTTTTTTTGCTACTATAACCAAGAAGTAATTATGACAACAAAAAACTAAATAGAAAAAATTAGTCGGTCAACATCAATCATATGATACTGCATCAGAATTCGGGGATGAATCTTATATTAGACCTGAGTCAACTTATAATTATAATATTTGACACTGTGATTTCTACTTAAATGAAACTAATTTATGTCGAAAGAGTGTTTTATATGAGAGCTATGAACAATTATGGACCGACCTGGACATTTTTCTAATTCCATGAAAATTTGCTCTATTTAAGGCATTTATGGTCGTTAAACTTCTTTTCCGGGAGGACATTTGGATGGGACTATGTGAAATAATGAACTGATCATAACCGGTGGGTTTCTACATTTTTTTCGGACTCTTATTTTGCAATAAGTCCTAAACTATTATATAAATATGAAGCGTGTATACCGTTCCTGAGTTAGAGTGAAAAATACTTAAGTAGTAGGCTTACTAAGGGTGCAATAGTATATACGCCTAATGGAAAAAGAATGTAAGCAGATTCGTATTTAGCATTTTTTTTTTTCAAACACTTTATCTGTTGTTCATATGTCAGCTAAAGGTGAATAATCAAATATGAATAAACCACTAAAAGATCCTTCAAATTATAATACTATTTTATTTATATAAAGTCATCATAAACTAATAACTGGTGTTCTCCAGGGACATAAAATGTTTGTTAAACGTGACAATATCTTCTGTTCTTAGATAAATTTACATCACAGTTTTCTTGCCTGACTGTTGAAATTTTTTGGTATAATGGTAATCTGTTTAAAAACATTTGAAGAAAGAACTTCGGCAATTTCATACCATTATGCTCCCATACACGATAGTTGTAAGAATTCTAGGGTTAAGGAGATCGAAAAATATTTTCTTAAAAATTCTTCCATATTAATACAAAAGAAAACTCTTAATTACTTTACTTTTTTATTATTTTTTATATATATTTCCGAAAAGCTTCTTAATAACTAAAGCCGAATACTGTAAATTAAAATTAATGTTAGTTTTTATAAAATTATCTCCATTATCTTCTTCTTCAGCACACTTGATTTGTAAGACCATAATACATAGTATATAGTAGTTGCTAAGGATTACTTCCAGTCGTTGTTTAATCTGAAAAACTATCACTCCAATAGGTGGTTTGTAGTGGTGCCACCGCCTTAAAAAGATCTGTACCCACGGCGAATGCATTTGTTTCGGGTTTCTTAGTTTTACCATATTCGACAGCTGGGCAACCGTTTTGCTTGTGACGTTGCAAACGGCCAGAAGAAGAAAACGTTCGATTACATTTCGAACACGAGGGCAAAATAATTTTCTCTCTGTGTTCCTCGGCTATATGGCGTTTTAGATCGGAATTACTGGTGAAACGTTTTGAGCACTGGGAACATTTATTGGCGCGTCTCTCTTCTTTATGCTTCTCCAAGTGGGTGCGATAGGCACCTTTGATTTTAAACTTTTTGCCACATACTTCACATTTGATGGGTTCACCGCGATCGTAAACATGTTGTCTTTTGTGTAAAACTAAAGATTGTTTACGTGAGAAAGTTTGACCGCATTCATCGCACTCAAAATTTTCCGGCGAAGAGTTGGCCGAACGTTTGCGTTTATGCTTTATAGGATCGCCTTCGTTATCTTCCTCATCGGATGACTGGTCATCGGAACGGCTTTTAGTTTTTGATTTTTTACCATCTGTAGGTGTAACTACAGCCGATTTTCGTCGTTTACGTCCACGTGTCCTTTTCTTTTTACTATCACTGAAGTCAGAGGTTTCAGAATCTTCACTAGGCGTGGCACTCGCTATATCGGATACTTTAAATTCTTCGTCATTGGCTGGCTCTTCATCAGTAGGAGGATCAGAATCAAGTGGTGCATCAATTACCACATATCCCGCAGGACGTCTTATTTTGTTCTTGTGACGCGACAACTTTTTTCTCAGTTCCTTTTCAGTAGTCTCACACTGGGTTTTTAATTTTATGGCAATTGCCACATTGTCACAGCAAGCATTACAAATGTATTGCGGTAGGAAATCTTTAATAACTATGGACACTGAAGGACATAGAGTCATTAACAAATCAGCTACTGTGCGTTCTTCGAGCTTTTTGAAAATGCTCACTAGATTCTCTTTTGTGCAACAGACACGACATTGATTTTCATCGACCTGTTCTTCTTGCCTTCTGGCACGTATGGAGCTGGTAGGTCCTTGAGGTTCTTCATCATCTTCGTTATCTTGTGAATCTTCGTTTTCATTGTCATCTTCATCCCCTTCTTTAGCTTCCTCATCACCTTCACCTTCCTCTTCACCTTTTTCCAACTTTTCAGCTTGTTCTTTTAATTGTTTTATTCGTTCTTCTGAATTTTCTGGTACTATAACTTCATCGGGTATAATTTCTTCTTCGACTTCATCTTCATTCTCTTCCACTTCCTCTACTTCTTCTTCATCTTCTTCGTCTTCTATTTCTTCAGCTTCAACATCATCTGCTTCTATTTCTTCGACATCTTCTTCTATTTCTTCTTCGCCATCGTTGTCTTTATCTTTATCATCTTTTTCTTTTTCCTCTTCATCTTCGTTATCACCTTTATTGTTTTCTTTATCTGATTTTTCTTTCTCTGCACTCTCTGGGGCAATTGGAGCCAACTCTTCTACTACAGGTTTATCGGATGTGTCTTCCTGTAAAGTTGGTTGTAACTCCGTTGGCTTTTCGGCTGTTGGATAATCTAGTATTTTTGTTGTTTCTGCCAGCTTGGCATTTAAATCTTCCAGATCTCTATTCTATAAAAATAAAAATAAGAAAAAAAAAAAAACAATTTGATAATGCAATGAAAATAATAATAATAAATAAATAAAAAAATCGAACAACATGATAAAATTTCAAACATCTGCCAATACTAAAGCCGAGTGTTATTAGAACTTATAATGTGCTATAATATAATGATCTAATGTAGACTGTACTTCAGACATCGGAGCACTGAGAAAGAATTACATTAATATTGTTTTTATTATCTGTTACTCTACAGAAGAAATGGTAAATGGTTTATATTTTGGTATTTTGAATTTAGAAAATATTGGAAATTATTGTAAAAATTTTATAGAAATCAGACTTCTAGTTCTTTTAAAAAATATTGACCAAACGAGAACTACTTCTGAAAAGTGTAATTTTTCGTTTATTTTATATTTATTCTTTTTTTCGATCCATTTTAATCCATTACAAATAACAGAAAATATTGGACAAACAATTTTTTTTAAGTTAAAAATGTTTATATTTTTATAGAAAGCCTACATGGACATATTCGTAAATATGATATTTCCGAATTTTTTGTCTAATATATTTTTATAAAACAAAATTTCACAAAACTAAATATTGAGGTATGTTATTTAGTAAAGATATATCTTGGAAACTTAAATGTCCGGATATAACGATAGGATGAAATTAGGTATGGAAAAACTCCTTAATTTCATGAAATTATAAAATTTAAAAATCTCAAAAAATTTCTTAATTAAAACATCTATATATGTTTATATTCATATAAACAGGGAAGCGTTTAGGATAATAATAATGATTAAAAAGTGATTTATAGCTGCTTTAAAACTACACTAAAGAGATTAAAAAACTAACAAAACAATTTATAAAGAAGGTATTAAAGTGGTTTGTTAATTTTTAGAAAATTGAGAACATTTAAAATTTGTTGCAAATTTATTCCGCATTCGTTAACATGATGTGATGGGTGCGACTACACTTATTTCGCAGAGAAGTTTGCGGACCATAAATATAAATTTTGCTTTAATTCTAATTCAATGATAATTCAAAAATACTTTCAATACGATGAAATATAGCAATGCTTTTCCGCTTGTTGGCCACGAACTCCAAAAAGTATTTTTATCAGAATTCAAAGTAACGATGTTTTGCATTCGCAGAGAATTATATTAGATATGCAAAAAAGTTTCATAAAAAAACAATGTCGCAAATATTAATGTAATTTTATATCAAAGTCTAATTAAAATTGTTGAAGAAATTAAAATGTTTATCAATATCTATAGGGTAATACGATTCTTGAATTTTTCAACAACATTCTCCTATTCTGGCAAATGTTTTAAACTAAGATTTTTTAAATTTAAAAAAATAAATAAATAAATTATTTAACAAAAATTCGTACCTCTTGGTAAAATGTGCCTATTGAATTGTCTAGACAAGTTACATTTGTAGTTGTTGTTTCAGGTGAATTATGAACATTTGTCGAAGATTCTTGCTGTTCGATGTTAAGATTAGAAGCATAATTATCTTGTTGATGTTGTTGTTCATGTAAATGATGTTGTTGCTGTTGATGCTCATGTTGTTGTTCATGAATAACTTGTTGTTGTAGCTGCTGCTGCTGTTGATGTTGTTGTTCTTGTTGTTGTTGTTGTTGCTGTAATAAAAGTTGTGCTTCTTCTTCGCCATTTGAGACCGGCAATAACATTTGTTCGCCTATATTCAAACCGATACCGATTGTATTCGATAAATTGAATTCACCATCATCCATTTTGTATTGTATTGTTTTTTATTTTTGTTATTATTAAATATTTTCTTAATTAATTAATCAATTAATTCTTTAATAAAACGTATTTCTAATAGCTAATAGGAATTAAATTAATTTATTAGACCATAAGAGTAAGGGTGTTACTCTTTTTTTATTATTTTTTTTTTCTCTATCTCTTTGTGTCTCTCTGGTAATTCACAATTTTGCACGAAAATTTCAAAGTATATGTGTGTGTATCTGTAAATAAATGTACTTCAAAGTTACTTTATTTAATGGATTTTTTATAGTCTATGTTTTTTTCAACTTTTTGATAAATGTTAATATTGTTTATATGTAGTTTTTTTTTCTATTATTTTTGTTTATAATTAAAATTGTTTCTTTATTGTTTATAGTTTTAGTTTTATTTGTTTGTTTTTCATGTATTTATGTTGGCTTTTCAAGTTAGAAATTTTTTGTCTGCCAAAATTCTTTTAACACTTTTCTTTTTTTTTATACATTTATTAAAAATTTCATCATTAGTTTGTTATTTATAGATTTCACTTATCACTAGTTCTCATTGAGAATTTGCAAAATATTTGTTTATTAATTAAATTTTAAAGAAATATTTTCTTTTAGTTGTAGTAATTTTTTTTCTGTACACCTTTTGTTCTTGTATCCATGAAGTACTTTATTTTCCTAAATAATTGACGTCTGCTATTGTGAATGTATCTATCTATAGTTGAACATAAGTGATGCTTATTCAGTGAGTTTTTAATTTTAATGAACGTTGAACATATTTCTTTCAAAACTCTGTTTGAATCAAAGACAAATATTAGTTTTAATTTTACTTTAATTATTATTTTAATAATTTCATACGTTTTTTAATCCTGATATATTTCTATAGTTATTAAACTATATTAACATATTTTAATTTATTTCGCTCTTTTTTATTGCTGTTATACGCCTTAAAATTTAAGCAAGTTGACGTTACTGCATTTAATAAATATTGTGTATGTTTTTCTACCCTTATCAAGAGAGTAAAAGAGACAAATAACTAGATTTGTATACAAATATATTGTGTAGCCAGAAATTCTCAAGTAAGAAAGAGACAAATATTTTAATTAGTTAGTATACAGCGGTTGATTTACTAAGTATATACAAAACATTGTTTACAACAACACTTAGCATTTCATTAAATTTATGCGGAAAACGTTAATTTAAATGTGTGCAGTAAAAATAAAGAAAACTTGTGGGGTATGAGTAAAATATAAACAAACAATTTGTTTAATATGTATGAAATAATTACTTTATCTAAAATTTATGAATGTCCATTAGAGTAAATTAAAAAAATACGTATTTTTTATGAAACATCTTCAAAAGAACAAATTTATGAGGATGGCACATGTTTAGTAATAAAATTTAAAATTATTTATATTAGCGTTTCCCGAGGCTACTTAGTAAAATTTCAAGTTGCTTAATTTATGAACTAAACTTAATATATATAAATTTATCTCAAAAAAAGGATAAACATTTTAAATAAATTAGCAGATTAAACAAATACAAAATAGAAATTTTAATTTGCCAAATAGATATTTTCAGTGCTCTTTATCTTTGTTTAAAATATTTTTTGTATATATTTTTTGCATTACAAACTGAAATTTTTAGTTTTTGTTAAGAAAAAGCGATTTTAAGGAGGAGGGAAAAAGGGAATTTTCCACCAAAAAAGAGGGATATTTCTTAAATTTTATCCGACATCACTGATTTTAATTTTGACTAAGTTAAGCATCATTTTCAACCCAATTAAATCCAATATATAGATAGAACATAATAATATAAACGGATATTACCATTCTGCCATTAATTATAAAAATGCATTTTTTTGCTAATAATAAATAGAATTAAACGCTACTTCCGAATCCTTTTAAACCCAATGCAACTTCTGATCAGCTGGTTGGATTTGCATGAAATTTGGTACTTTTCAGTAAAGTGTAATATTAATATTATTATGTTGCCAAAGAAAATTTTATTTTAGAGAGAACGAGTGAGTGGGTCAAGCCCGACCTATTATGGATCTACACTTGTATTAAGTGAAAAATAAAAAATGCTATTACTGAATATTACGTCAATACTAAGATTCACATGTATTTATGCACTTTTTGGTGATTCCCGTAATTGGGCTTTATATGGAGCTATGATCAATTATGGACCGATCTTCATGAAATTTTGCACTGACACTTATACTTATGTAAATGTTATATGTATCAAATATTAATTGATATTAACATTTTTATGGGATTTATGCACATTAAAGTGATTTTCGAATAAGGAGTTTGTATGTGGGCTATGGTAAATTATGGATGGATCCAGCCAACCAGACGTACGGACAGACATTCTTAAATCGACTCAAAACGTGATTCTGAGTCGAATGCTATGCCTTAAGGTGGGTGTAGGAAGTTTTTTTTCTCTGTGTTACAATATTTTCGCAAACACATAATACCGCAACCACCTATGGTGGTGTAGGGTATAAAGAGTGTAGATAAAATTGCAAAAAGACGACTCGGTAAAGTTGTTGACTTCAATAGATAATTTTGTTCTTTAAATAGATAAAAAAGAACTACCAAAAACAGTTAGAAATACTAGGATATATTTGAAAATACTGGACCAAAAACATGCAAAATTACGGTGCTTTAAAATTCAAACGAAAATAACTGGAAAACTAAAAGAGATAAATAGGACATGTGAGCATATGTCTTATCAGAACGTACAACAAGTTATTGCTTCTACATTTGTTCCTAACATAATTTATAAATGAGATATCTTCACTAATTTAGGAATAGAATTAAAAACATTTTGTTTTATTAACAATAAAATTATCGTTATTATATTCATAATAAAAATTAGCATTTTTCTTGTATCAGTACAAATTCTATACAAATGTTCATTTCAATGAAATAATTGAATTGAAAGATGTTAATAAATGTAACAAATGCTGATGTAAAATATATATATTTTTTTTTGTTTACGTCATTAAAAATAATAATAAAATAATTAGTACAAAAACTATAATAAATAATTTTTTACCAGACACTTATTTCCTGGAATAAAGTAGAAAAGTTTGTATAGTGTACTCATTTACTTGTATTAATTTTCAACCACTTGATATTAACTTAACCTCACATTTTTTATACAAAAAGAAGAATGATATAAATGAGATGCAGAACTTTCACATATAATTCATAACGAAAATTAAATACTCTTGAAAGTTTTAAACTAAATGTTTTCATTGTACGAAGAAAATAAACAAAAATAAATGATTTTTATTTTTTATTCCCTTCAGAAATAGTGAAAAGTTTGCCATTTGATATAAAACGCTAAAGGAGCAATTGTTATGGTCTTATTATAATCATGTTCTCTACGAACTTCTGAAATGATATACAGTAGCGTATTAGAAAGCCTACTTGTCTGATTGGGTTCAATTAAATATGTTACACTTTTCGAGAAACGCTTTCATATACAGCAAAAGCTGCCATAACGAACAGCTCCGGTAAGCGAATAATTTTTTAGGTCCCTTGGTTTAGATGGTATTTTTAGCATAAATTCATTTCCCCTAGGAGGACGCGGACACCTGTTTTTAAAGAAAATATCTCTCGTGAACGGACAAAAATCACATCAAACGGTATAAGAAATATACCGAATATTGTATACGGAGATGCTTCATATTATCATTTTTTCTGTTTCCGTGTTTTTGGAATCTTATTTCATCTTTAGTAACAATTTTTGATTTTAAGTAGTTTACTAAACGTTTTTTTTATTAACTTTTTGCTGGTTTTGAGTAAAATCTAGTTTTTTAATTTAACTTTGACTTTTGCATTTAATTAAAAAGAAGAGAGAAAATAGGAATTTAATCCTTAAAAACACATAATGTCCTGAAGACAGTCCCGCTGATGGGTCCATAATTTGTAGTAAAATATAATTGCGATAGATTTATACAAATCTTGACAACTTTTTTGACATTGTCTTCAGTCATATAAAAAAGTAATTGGATGCTACTTAAAATCGAGGCTTTTTTCCATTTTTTGTGTTGATGAACTTGTTGTTAAGCTTTGTTTTTATTCTTTAAATTTCGTGAAAAAAATCGTTAGTAAAAATGCTGTTGAAAGAAGTCTTATTCTCAGCCAGTCAAAATATGATTTTTTCGCGTACGAAAAGATTAAATTTGGAAAGTTATTGTAGAAAAATGGAGTAAAACGGAGAGAAGCAAAAAAAAAAAAATAAAAATTTTCAAACTCAAAACAAATAATAAAATATTGACGAATATTATATTAACTCATTTGCGGATGACAATGCCGATAATCACTAATTATTAATGAAAAAACTTCATATGAATAAAAGTAGAGATCATCCAAGATAAAAGCCCAGCAAATATGTCCATTGACAAATAATGAGTTAAAATAAAGGATCTTAAATAATTATTTACTATAATATAAATATTAATCTACTCAGTAGTTGCACAACTGTTTATTAACTAATTAATTAATTAATTTGTTTGTTTTTTATTTATTTATTTATTTATTTATTTATTTATTTGTTATTTAATTATTTAAAACAGTAGCCGCTTAAGCTATCGGCTTATTACACAATTAGTTACATGTAATGCAGAGAAAAGT
>MINK01192175.1:43194-72547 GCA_001735545.1 Phormia regina | reverse complement strand
ATATATTACGTTAATCGGTTGTTCGACACAAAATTTATTCGTTTATTCATTATTCGAAAATTGAAAGTTTTCAATTATTTCGACAGTTAAGCGACCAAAATAATCGGATAACCGAAGTACCCAATAAGATATACACGATTTCTATTTATACGTAATTTTTATAACTTATTTTCCGTAATTCTATTAATACTAAACTGTTTGATATAAAAATTTATATAGTTGCTATTCCGGGTCAGATTTTGTTCAATAGTTCTTCAGTTCTTAGTTCAATTCTAGTTTAGTTCGATTAAATTCTAGTTCAGTTCTACTTTAATTTTAAGCTCAATTCTACTTCAGTTGTAGTTCAATTCTAGCCGAAGTCCTACTAAATGTCTCATTTCATCTTCAATTTCCGTCTTCACTTTTCAGTTCAATTCAATACTTATTTAGTTTTCAGTCTGTATGATTAGTAATTCTTAGTTTAATATTCCTTCATTATTATGTTGTTTGTTAATAAGAATATATCAAAATTTTGAAAATGGTCTTTCGATTTTTTGATGTTAATCCTTTTGCGAAAAACAGAACAGAAGAAACAAAATATATTAATTAAAATTTTATGATTTATGATCTTTTTGCAAAGAATATTAATAAACTTAAACGGAAGATTTTAAAATTACTACCCACAATTATTAAAAAAAATTAAAAATAAAATAAAATACATATAGATTGAACTACATTGACATAGAATTTCAGGCCTTGATGATTTAAACAAATTGCGTTACATGTTACAAAGAATTATTTGCGAAAAGACTTAAGATTGGCAAAAATTGAACAAAGTGTTACTCAACAACCACAAACAATCATGGTTAATTTTTAAAATAGCAAAAGAACAAGAAAAAAAAAAAAAAAGAACATAATTTTATTTAATTTGAAAATAATAAAATTTTTTAATGTAAAAAAAAAAAAAAAAAAGTCGACACAACTTGTTGGTAAATAGTCGACGCCGTTGTTGTCGTTCAGCGCCTAATTTCTTTTGATGATGTTTTACTTTAAATGATGTGTCGTTCCTAGATGGATTTTGTCGCTAAAACATGTGTTGCATTGATTTTTCATTTTAGCATGACATTTGCAGAAAAAATAATAAAAAATAGAAAAGAAAAAGATTTTCTAATTTCTTATTAGAAAATTTTATTTTTGCTGGTTCATTATATTACCCTGGAAATTTTTGCCTTTAATATATAAAATATTATGAATAAAATTTCAATTTGACAAAATCTGTGTAAATGTAAAAGCAAAATCAAAAATGTAGTGATTTACTCATTTACAAATAGTGATCTAAATTTAATGATGCATTTCATTCATATTTTTCTTTAAAAAAAAATCTTGAACAAAATATTTTAAAAAATGTACACATATATTTAAAATACTCTTTTTAGGTACAGCCGTGCCATCATTTATAAATTTTAATTTCAAAATATTTAAATTTTTCAATAAATAATCATTTATATAAAATTTGCCTTCATAACGTTGCAACATTTTAAATAATTTCATATGATTTTGCTTGTAACTATTTGGACAAGTATGATGATGATGATGATGAACACTTTTCTTTTGATTCCTTTTTCTGACATTTTTTTGTTAATTTTGTTATTCACTTTATTTTCTATAAATTCATTTTTAACATTTTGATTGATTTGCGCCAATTGCATGTAGTTTGTGTTAAATGTAAAATTAATTTAATTTGTTGATTTTTTTTTTGTTTTCTTTTCATTAGTTATTTTTAAATATTTTAAAGATTTGTGGACTAGATTTAATAGAAAACATTTATGTATTCAATAATAATAATTTATATTCAGTTCCAATTCAGTTCGAGTTTAATTTTAGTTCAATTCATATTCAGCACAAGTTGTATTCAAATTTTGTTCTAATTTAGGGAGCCCTATTTCAGTACAATTCTAATTCAATTTTTCTTCAGTTTTTGTTTAGATCTACTTTAGCTTTATCCAGATCCAGGTCAGTTTCATGAGTTCATGTTCAGTTCTATTTCAGTTTCCAAACCGTATTCATTTGTAATTCCAGTTAAATTTTTAATTAAACTTTAATGAAAACAAACATTTTCTCATTTATATTTCTTCATAATTATCGACCTGGTTGTATTTTTATAAATTCTACATATTTTACCATAATATCTCAATCAATTTAAATCATCTTCAGCAAAAATTTTTTTTCCTCAAAAAAAAAAAAAGAAGAAATATTCTAAAAATCTAAAAATAATATAATTCATTACAAACGAAAAGAATAACAAAATATTGAAATGAAAATAATATATTATTAATGGAAGCAAATTCTTTCACCTGCGCACCCAAACACACACACGCACACTTACACATATGTACATACAACTATTACATTGAAGACAAATTAAGCTCTAATAATTTTTACATTTCCTTCTAATGATCGATAAACGATTGACGATCGATATGTTATTTTGCACCTTGTTCTTATATTTATTTATTATTTATTTTCTTTTTTCTTGCTTAATTTCCAATACGAGAAATGTGAGTATATAATTCATATTTTTTTTTTTTTTTTGAAAAATCAAATAATTCAGAAATAATGCATATAGTATTAAAGTAAGAAAAATATATGCTAACAGCATAAGTAAGAATATTTGAAAATTCAAGAGAATAAAATCATAAAAATCTTTAACAGAATTTTTTTTTTTAAATTTGAAAAACCAGCAACCACTACATGGATAATACTGGGCTGATGAACTCAAGAGATGTTATTTCTTTAGAAATGTTTCGATAGTGGCTGCTGCAATTTTAAGCTAAACAATTTAATTATACAGAACTGCGACAAAAATATTATACAAATGCAGAGCAATAATTTTTTCAAAACCAATTTAGAAAAATAAATAAATAAAAACGAAAATGAGAAATTTCCAATTTAAAGCTTTTTTGTCATTATTTTCCTTCATAATATAAAACAAGAAAAAAAAAAACACACACACACACACGCATACCAACGTAAAAACTCTTTAGCACATACACCTACCTAAACGCATTACCAGAAAGAGTCATCATAATTTTTATGGGTATAAGTAAAATGCTTGATTGGAATGAAGAATTATCATACATTAATGATATGATTGTATGAGTGTAAAGCTGCAACGTTAGCAGCAGCGTTAATAGTTAATATAGCCAAGATTGCTCCCTCTTACACTCAGAGGATCGCAGAAAAATCTTTGTCGATCGATCAATAGATAGACAGACCTTAATTTCAATTTGGAATTACGAAAGCTCAATTGAAAACGGGACGTTAAAACGCTTAGACATATTAACGGTCTATAATTTAGAAAAGAACAAAATTTTAATTAAAAGAACTAATCAAAAGAAAATCAATTAAAAATCCTATAAAATAATTACAAATTCATATAGAGAGAAATAAGGGATTTTTAAGGATATTTCATTAGAAAAATATAAAAATTTCAATAACGAAAAAAGTGTTTAAATTAAAGAAAAGTACTTAACAAAGAAAATTACTCAATAAAAATTTATTACATATAGAAAAAGAGCTAACGAAAAGCAAAAGTTTATATTATTACGTAAAAAATAATATTAATTAAGTGCAAAAGAAATTTCCTATAATTTTAATAAGTTTTTTTTTTTTTTTAATTAAAAATACAAAATAAATTAGTGTGAGTTTACCGGAAAGGATTTTTAATCCTGAATATAAAAAAAATCGCTAAAAACAAAAACATAACTAAACAATTACGAAAATGCAAAAACTAATAAAAAAATATTTCCGAAAAAAAAATTAAAATTAAAAAAAGTGTCATTTTCAGAACCTTTAGAAATTAAAAAAAAAATATATAAAAAATAAAAATTTTATATAAATTATTCAAAATTTAATTTATATTATATTTGAACTTTTTCTTCAAATGTATAAAAAATGTTTAATTCTCCAAATAATTTTATTACTACAATTTTAAAAATTAATTGAAAATTTTCGAAATAATTTTAAAATAAAAAAAAAAAAAATAAGTAAAAATTTTAAAATTCTATTTAAATTTGAAAATTCCTAATGTCTAAAAGATTTGTTATTTTGATTTAATAAAATTTGGATTTTTATGTTTATTTTTAAAATTTCTATAAAATAATTTTTTAAAGTTTTAATTTTTAAAATTTTGGAAAAATTTAAATTTTTTAATGTTATAAAATTCCATATTATTATAACACATTTTTTTTTAAGTTAATTTTTTATTTTTAAATTATTATATATTTTTTTAATTTAAAATCGAAAATTTCGTAATTTTAATGTTTAATTTTTAAAATTCTAACTTAAAAATCTATTTTAAAAATTTGTCATATAAAAATTTTTAAAATTCTGACTTGAAGATTTAAAATTTTATTTGAAAAATGTTAAGATTTATAAATTGATAATTTAATATTTAATAAAAATAAATTTGAAATTTACTTAGATTTTTCCAAAATTTTATAAAATTTTTAAACTATAAAATGTTTTGAAATTCTAATTTTAAATTTAAATTCCAAAATTTCATTTAAAAAATTGTTTAAAAATTAAATGTATTGTAATTTAAAATTCCGAAATTTCAAAACATAAATTTTACCATAAATTTTATAAAAAAAAATAATAATCTAAATAAAAATCTTATAAATTTAAATTTTCAAAAAATTATAATTCATTTATTCAAATATTAAATTCTAAACTTGAAATCATAAAAATAATATATTAAAAGACTTACATTTAATAAGATCTTATAAATTGTAAATTTTATAAATGAAATTTATAAAAACAAAAATGATTATAATTTTAATAAAAATTTAAAAATAACAAATATTCCTGGGAATAATTTTAGAAACTGTTCTAAAATCATTAGTTCTACAACTGGTGTAATCAGAACCACTTAAGAATCTTTTACAAAATCCTCAGAACTAGTGGTGTCACAACTAATTCTGACACCAATTCAGTGAAGCCTTTTTGTGGTTTTAAATGCGTTTTAAATAATGTTTTAGAGAACTAGTGCTTAATAAGTAATTCTGTATAACTCCTACATCACTTCCGAGAACAAATTAATGGTTCTCGAATAACTTCATAGAAATGTTTAAAAAACTTGTATTAAAAATTTCGAAAATTAAAAAAAGTATTGAGTATTAAAGTATTGAATTTAAAAGTGGGCTTTACGAAATAGCCCGCCGTTAGAATAAAAAAATAAATAACAGGTTTTGAAACCGTTCCCTGACGCTTCTATAGCACTTGTTCTGAATGTGACAATTTCAAACAAAAATCATTGATGAAATATCTAGTTCTAGAACCGTTCCATAAATGGATACTGGCCAGCTAAAACTTCCACAAGAACTAGTTCTGGAGAAGGTGACAATTTCAAACAAAAATCATTGGTTGTAACGCCAAAGTACAAGGACAAGTACAGGCCATTTTCATGTCTACTAGAACTAGTTGTAGAACTAATACATTTTTTATTTTTAAATTTGAATTATTTAAATTTTGAAATAAAATTTTTAATTATAAAAATTTGAAAACTAAATTTTAGGAAACCTAATTTTTACAAAATTGCTGAAAACATTTTTTAAAAACTAATTTTCAAAGATATTTATAAATTTTGAGCAGTTTAAAATAAATTTATAAAAAACTAAAATTTTATAAAAATTTTTAAATTCCAACTTCATTTTATAAAAATTTTATAATTTTAAAACTATAAAAATTGTATTGTTAATATTACAATACAATTTTTATAGTCTTTATTAGTATTACAATACAATTTTTATACTCTTAAATTTTATAAAAATTTTACAATAATAAACATCAAGTATTTGTAACTGTATTCCTGTATTCCTTAAAATTACATCCAAAGGATGTCGAAATATTAAATAAAAATTTTACAATAAATAAATATAAAGACCTAGAGTACGAATATTTATTTAATTTAAATGGATTTTTTTTTTAATGCTCAAAATTTATACAAATTTGGAAATTATAATTTCATTAAAAAACATTTGCATTTTTATGTTTGTTTGTTTGTTTTTTTTTTTAGTTTTAATTTTTTATTCAAATTGTTTAAATACATTTTTTTATCGCAAAAAATAATTATAATCTAAAATTTTAAGTGTCTTTATTTCAAATTTGCTGCATAACTTTTATTAACGTGTTAATGTGTATGTGTGTGTGTGTATGTTCTAATATAAAATAAATTTTATAAATATTATTTGAATTAAAAAATAAAAAAATAATAATAATAAATTCATATTCAAATTAAAAATTCATTATGAATTTTGGTTGGTATGCTGATAGACCAGAAGCTCCCGAAGCAACTTGGGAAGACATTTCCTATTATTATCGTCCCAACTATTATAAAGTAACTGTTTCGGAACGTGATCACGTCGAAAAGACACAAGTCTTTTATAACGAAACTTTAATACCAGAGAATGAAGGCATAAATCATTGTGATTTTTTGCCATTGAATTTTATGTCATCATTTTTTATAGTAACGCATCAAGGTAAATTTTAAAAAAGAACGAAAATTCAATTTAATTTTAGAATTCTAATCTAAAAAAAATCATTCTTTTAATTTTAATTTCCAATTCCTAATTAATTTATTTTTGTTTAAAATATTTGAATATAAATTCTCTTCTCAATATCAATATTAAATTTATGATCAATTAAAAGACTTTGTAGTTTTCCAACCATATAATTGTTCTGATTTTTTTTTAATTATTTATTTACAAAAAGATTATATTGTTGTCTTTTTTGAAAGAAAACAATAAAATATAACCAAACTATATACATACAGACATAAATCGCGGACAGATATAAATCAACGACGCGTGCCAAATGTTTTAAAATAAAAGAAAAAAATCATTTTCGTTTTTTTTTTTCTAAAATAAACACAAATAAATTTTGCTTAACAAGACAAAATTTTGAAAAATTAGCCAAAGATTAAAAAACTATTTATTCAATTTTATTAAGAAAATTCGATTGTCTTGTAAAAATTTGTAAACATTTTGTGTATTTTTCCCTCCCTTGATAATATATTCAACCAATTGATTTAAATGAATGATGGATAAACATAAACCAAACGACGCACAAAATACTTTTTATTATTTTTTTTTTTTCTTAAATTTCTTTTTAATGTTGCTTGAAATTAGCAAAATCTTAAAGTTTTTAATAGAAAATCTAGCGTTTGATCAAATTATTTTTTATTTATTTATTTTTTTTTTCATAAGACAACATGTGTGTTTTTGTTTTTGATAAATGTATGAAATTAAAAAAAAAATGTTAATTTCATTTTAAAATGCAAATATATTACAACAAATTCTTAATGAAAAAACTAAATAAATAAAATTGTAATGGCCAATATTTCTTTTAAAGAAAATTTTAATTTAACGCTGTTTAAAAGGTTTTTTACTTTTTTTTTCCTAAAAAACTCAAAACTGTTCCTCTCTATCATTGTAAAATGTCATAGAACTGTCACTAAAGTGTCATGATTTGTTGTTGAAGTGTCATAATGTCGCTTCTTATAATGTGAAGTGTTATTTGTTGCTAAATGAGAATTTTTGCATTTATGCTACATTATATTGGCAACAATTCAAATTAGCCAAATAAACAAAAAAGGGATTTTTGTTTTCATTCATTTGAAACAATAAATCTTTTGCTTGCAATGCACAGTGGGGCCAAAAGCAAAATAAATTGTAATAAGTCTATAAGTTTGAAACCTCTAAACCGATTTAGATGAAACTTGGAACATCGATAGAGGTGAAGTTAGGCTTTAGAATATACTATAGAGTCTGTAGCTGTAGCACGGATGCCACTACAATGGGCCAAAGTTTATAACTTTTACAAATATTAACCTAATTTAAATATTTTTGAATTCTCTTAAGCAAGACAAGACAGTAGTCACATTATATATCAATTTAAAGGAAATTGTGTCTTCTTTAATACCGAGTATAATAAATTTCACTATTTTAAAATGTTTAGCACATTTTTCTTGAAACAAATATCGTCATATTTCAACATATTTTTTTCACATCAGCTACAGCTGCAGCTACAGACTCTATCCAATAATATTCTTAAAGTCTAACTCCTCATCTATCGGTGGTTTTAAAGTTCCATACATATTACCATTTATTTTGCTTTTGACACCACTGTGCAATACTTGTACATATTTTGTTTGTTGCATTATTTAGAATGTATTTCGAATTAAAATATTAATTTCTTTTTTTTTTTAATATGATTAAATTAAAATACTAAAAGCGTTACGACGCATATTCTTCTTCTCTAATAGCATTTAATATATTTTGACACTTTTTGTACATAAATATTATTAAACAGAAACATTAAGTAATTTAATTGTGCAAAAATATTTAGTCTAGAGACTATTTAGGTTAGTTTTTATTATTATTTTAATTAGAGCATTTTTTTTTTATTTCCTGTAATAGGCATGACATTTCTTAACAAAATATTTTATCAGATTCCACTATAGGTTTTAGTTTTTGATTTTAAAGTTTTGCTAATTTAAAACTTTAACCACATAAGTTTTTACTTCTCTATGAAGAACTGTTAAGAATATGGATATTCTTCTATTTTAACTGATGTTGATTCAACTAATCTAAATAGAAAATATTTAGATTAGTTGAAAATTTAGCAAATTATGAGCAAATATTTGCCAAGTGTGACCATAAAATTATTTAAAAATCACTGTCAAATTCCATATAGACAAAGATTGCCATAGATTTTGGTTATCGACAGAAGTGTCAAACTACAAAATATACAAAAATTAATGAATTCACAGTATGCAGACTAGATGAAAATTATTTAGATTCTTTTTTTTTTTCTTAATTTTGAATTCTGTCTGACTGAATAAATCACTTCAAATTATTCTTTTGCCAGATAATTGTTTGTATACGAAAGCTCTTCTTATCATCAGAAAACACAAAGAATTCATTCTATCGACTCTTTTCATTATAACAAAATACTTTAAGTAAAATGAAACAAAAGGTACTGTTATCTAAAAAAATCCTATCCAATGAACAGGACTTAAATCATTTGAAAAGTATCTGAGTAAAAGTTAAAATATAATTAAAAAAAAAAATTTATTCATTCCAAAAATTCATTTATACTACTTAGTTGAATAGGTAAAAATCATAATATATTTTTTTCTACGTAAATTCTTTTACAAATCATTGATTTTTAAGCCAGCCTAAAAGTTTACTATAGATATTAAAAGAAATGAGGGAGATAGTTTTGTAAATTAATTGTTTTAAAATCTATGTATTTTTTTTACTAAAAAATATTCTTACATTTTATGAAAATAAGTGAAGTACAAAGTGAAATTTAAAACCATTTATAAATACTTAATACAAAAATATGTAAAAAAAATCTGAATTTCTGCACATTTACTAACAAAAAAAAAAAAAACATTTCTAAAAATATTGAAAATCTTTCCCTTTCTTTCTTGCGCCGATTAAAACCATGTTATAGTCAATTTCACCGACTTTGTTTTTCACAAATTTACATTTATTTTTTATAAAAATAACAAAAAGGAAAATTGAACATGGCAATAAATGTATATATACAGAGAGAGAGAGACAGAGAATATTATCTGTAGCTTTCCAGTTGAAAATTTTATGAAGAATCTTTTAATGTTTACTGTTAATGTTATGTCAACTATCTATAAGATAAATTCCGCATGTTGCCTATTCATGCCGACAATATTCTTTCATCAGTTATACTTTTTCACTAGCTAATTTTTAAGGACTGACATTTTATTAACAAGCCTAATTAAATGAATGTCCAAATATAAAGCCATCCCAAATAAACCGCTAAATAAATTATATAAAGATATAGTTCTTGGCTGGATTTTTAGTTTAAGTTTTTTTTTTTAAACTGACTAAAATGCATAAATTTTTGCTAAAATTTAAATAAACTGCTTCCTTTATGGTGCTTTTAAAATTTCAGGGAAAAACTTTAAATTTCCCGGGATACATTCCCTATTTGCAATGTATGTAAAGCTATTGTTTATTTTCTCTATTACAAGTATTTCATTTGAAAATATCTCTTAAAGATTTCAAAATAATAATTTAATAACAAAATTCTTGATTTTCTTTTCTCTTATTCTAGCTGAAGTAAAAATGCCTAGCGGTAAAGTTGACAAGCCTGTCATTCAAGACAATCGTGATGGTACCGTTTCGGTTAAATACGATCCCAAAGAAGAGGGCACACATGAATTGGTAGTAAAATATAATGGTGAACCTGTTCAAGGTATATTTATATAAAACTTTTTAATTCTACTTTTGTACTTAATAATTTTTGTCTATGTTAATATTTTAGGTTCTCCCTTCAAATTCCATGTTGATTCTATTACTTCTGGTTATGTTACCGCCTATGGACCTGGCTTAACTCATGGCGTTACCGGTGAACCTTGCAATTTCACCATTTCCACCAAGGGTGCCAGTGCTGCTGGTTTGACCATGGCCGTTGAAGGTCCCAGCAAAGTTGATGTAAGTATTAATGATTTTTTTTATTTATTTATTTTTTTAATCTATTTGGTAATTTAGAACCCATATGTTAGTTGGTACGCATATGTGCTAACAATTTTACGAAACTTGTTTTGATGTAGATTTAATACTTTAAAAAATAATTCAAAATTTCGGATAACCCTAGATTTCTCTTATTTTTATCGAAAAAAGATATATATATATTTGCACGGCATATTATTTGTTTTATAAAATTATATTTAAGCAAAATATACAACTTCGCTTAGGTATAAGCATACGATTTAAAATCGACTGTTTTCTTGCGATTGTGAACCACACATCAATTTTATGAGATATAGGATATTCATCTTTGTCTTACTCTCTTTACAGATCAACTACCATGACAACAAAGATGGCACCGTTTCCGTTCAATATCTACCCACTGCCCCAGGTGAATACAATGTATCCGTACGTTTCGGTGATAAACATATTAAGGGTTCTCCCTATGTTGCCAAAGTTACTGGTGAGGGTCGCAAACGTAATCAAATTTCGGTTGGTTCCTGTTCCGAAGTCACCATGCCTGGTGAAATAACCGATGCTGATTTGCGCGCTTTGAATGCTTCCATTCAAGCTCCTAGTGGTTTGGAGGAACCTTGCTTTTTGAAACGTATGCCAACTGGTAACATTGGCATTTCATTCACTCCCCGTGAAACTGGTAAACACATGGTTTCTGTTAAGCGCAGTGGCAAGCATATTCCCAACTCACCTTTTGAGGTCACCGTTATGGAACGTGAAGTTGGTGATGCCAAGAAGGTTAAGGTATCAGGTGCTGGTCTTAAAGAAGGCAAGACTCATACTGAGAACGTATTCTCTGTGGATACCCGTAATGCTGGTTATGGTGGTTTGTCTGTGTCCATTGAAGGTCCCAGCAAGGCTGAAATTCAATGTACTGATAAGGATGATGGCACCTTGAACATCTCCTACAAGCCCACTGAGCCTGGTTACTATATTGTCAACTTGAAATTTGCTGATCACCACGTTGAGGGTTCACCCTTCACCGTTAAGGTATCTGGTGAGGGCAGCAACCGTAAGCGAGAGAAGATTCAAAGAGAACGTGACGCTGTACCTGTTACTGAAATTGGTAGCCAATGTAAGTTGACCTTCAAGATGCCTGGCATTACTTCGTTCGATTTGGCAGCCCGTGTTACTTCTCCCAGCAATGTTACTGAAGATGCTGAAATCCAAGAAGTTGAGGATGGTCTTTATTCCGTTCACTTTATACCCAAGGAATTGGGTGTCCACACTGTGTCAGTCCGTTATAAGGACATGCATATTCCCGGCTCTCCCTTCCAATTCACTGTTGGTCCACTACATGACTTTGGCAGCCATTTAGTCAAGGCCGGCGGTAGCGGTTTGGAACGTGGTATTGTTGGTTTACCCTGCGAATTCAATGTTTGGACCCGTGAAGCCGGTGGTGGTTCTTTGGCCATCTCTGTTGAAGGTCCCAGCAAGGCTGAGATTGAATTCAAGGACCGAAAGGACGGCTCCTGTGATGTCTCATACAAAGTCACTGAACCCGGTGAATACCGTGTCGGTTTGAAATTCAATGACCGTCATATTCCCGATTCACCATTCAAAGTATACGTTTCACCCGATGCCGGTGATGCCCACAAATTGGAAGTTCAACAATTCCCTGAAGGTAACATTCAAGCTGATGCTCCTTATCAGTTTATGGTGCGTAAGAATGGTGCCAAGGGTGAATTAGATGCCAAGATTGTTGCTCCCTCCGGAACCGATGATGATTGTTTCATTCAAGCCATTGATAGTGAAATGACCTCCGTACGTTTCTATCCACGTGAAAATGGTATTCATGCTATCCATGTCAAGTTCAATGGTGTTCATATTCCCGGCTCACCCTTCCGCATTAAGGTTGGCAAGGATGTTGCTGATCCTGCTGCTGTACATGCCTCGGGCTCTGGTTTGGAAGCTGTTAAGACCGGTCAAAGACAAGATTTTATCATTAATACCTGCAATGCTGGTGTTGGTACCTTGTCTGTAGCCATTGATGGTCCTTCAAAGGTTGCCATGGATTGTACTGAAGTCGAAGAAGGCTACAAAGTACATTACACTCCCTTGCTGCCTGGGGATCACTTTATTTCAGTGAAATATAACAACATTCATATTATTGGTTCTCCATTCAGAGTTAGCTGTGAAGGTAAATTTGATTAGATTTTTATCGTAAAACAACATTTTTTCATTAAACATTTTTTTTACTTTCAGGTGAAAAGTTGGCTGATGAGGGTTCTCAAGAAACCTCTACTGTTGTGGTAGACACCGTACAAAAGGTTGCAAAGGGCGGTAAACACCATGGTGTTGTTATGCCTCACTTCAAATCTGATGCCTCACTGATTACCTCTAAGGGTATGGGCTTGAAGAAGGCCTTTGTAGGCAAAACAAACACTTTCACTATTAACGCCACAGAAGCTGGTAAGTTATAAATTTCATTTATATTTAAATTGTGTTATTTACTATTTTATTTATTGTCTTAGGCAACAATATCCTGTATGTAGGTATGTATGGTCCTAAGGGTCCCTGCGAGGAATTCAGCATTAAACACACTGGTCGCAATAATTACAATGTCAGTTACATGGTACGCGATCGTGGCCAACACCTTTTAATAGTCAAATGGGGTGATGATCATATTCCTGGCTCACCTTTCCAAATCGATGTCTAAGTCGTTACACTATAATCTAACTCTCAAACCCCCCCACAACACCAGGCATATTAATACTTCAAGAGTTTTCAAAATTATCTTCTTATTAGTAATGAAAAAACTATAAAGCTTTTTCAAAAGTCTACTTTTTGAAAACATTTTAAGAAATTTAAGCAAAACATTTTCCACTTCCATATCTATAATTTAATTAAGTTTTTGCTTCCTTTTTTATTAATAATCTAATTGTTTTTTGTATATGTATAAATATGAAAGAATGAACAAAAATTCATTTATAATTATTAAAATATTCTTTCATATTCTCGAAAAAAAAATTAAAGAAAATTAAAGTTCTTGTGTCTTTTAAGTTAAAAATTGTCTGCTTAATTATATGTGTCCCTTTTTTATATAAAAATCTAATTTAATTTTTGTTTGTTTTTTTTTTAATTATTTAAATATAAAGCAATATCATTTTTTTTAAACACATTAATAAATTATAATTAAAAGTAAAGAATAAATAAATAAATAATCAAAATGTATTTTTTTTCTGTTATCCATACATACATATTATATTATGTTTTTATGTTTTTTATGATATTTTTTCAAATATAAAATAATTATTTATAAATAAAATATTAAAAAAAAAAATTAAATGGAAATTGTGTTTTTTAATGAAATAAATTAAGAGATTAAAGCAGAATGTTGACATGAAAAATTGAAATGAAAATTTTTAATAAAAACTTAATTTAGTATTTAAATTTATGAAGGTGGACAAAGTTTTTATTTGTTTGAAAAGTTTTAAAGATAAGGAAAAAGTCAAAGCAATTATGAACCCTGAAAGTTTTGTTTTTATTAAAACATGCTGAAAGTGAATGTACTATTCAGAAAGTTGTTTAGATATCTGTAATAATCGATCAAATTTATATAAGTAAAAATTAACAGAAATATTAAAATACTCTAAAAGAAAATATAAATAATTAAATTAGAATATAATTTTACAGTCCGACAGACTAAGAACGAGCTATGGCTATAGCGAACACTTTTTTCGGCCCCATTGATTTTACCAAAAGTTTCCATAAAAAATCCAACGTTTATAACGAACACTGTTATACCGAATGATGCAGAGCCACCAAAAAAAAAATCTTATAAAAAACACTTAATAATTTAATTGTGATATATTGCAAATAAAAATGTATACATTTTTGCACAATTTGATTAGTTTAGAAAAAATAAACGAATGGAATAACAATCAAATATCTACCGAAGAACATTGTGTAGAAATTTTCAAACATTTTCATGAACAAAATATTGGTTTCGAAAATATTCTTAAAATTATAAAATTTTGTTTACATTTTGTTTAAATAAAAATAGAAAATATTAATGCAATTTTAATCACAAAATTGAAGTATGAGCAAAATTGTACAGAATTTAAAGAATATTTAAAACAAAATGAAAACTTAATAAAGGAAATTTATTATAATTAAATATATATATATTTTGTTCTTGTGTTTTTTTTTTTATTTTTTTATTTTGTAATCTTTTAATTATTGTCATATTTTGAAGTACAAATATTTTGTATTTATTGCTGCATCTTTTTGTATTTATTATTTGCTTTCTTTTTGTACTTTATTAAATTGAATTAATAAATTTTTATTTTTCTAACAATCAATATAATAATGTTTAAAACTTTATTGATAATTGAAATTTTGACGGTTAAAATAACCTGATTTAGTAAATGGTGGTTATTGTATTTTATTTTTCCCTGTTCTGTATTTTCCTGAAAAAAAAAAATATGTTCACCGTATGTATATAAACATATGTACGTAGTTAGTATATAAATAACAACATATATTCTGTTATATTTTTTTAATAATATTTTTTTACATGTATGAAATTTATGAGAAAACATGAGTGTTATTTTTAAATGAATTAAAATATAATAAAAAATAAAAAAATAAAAATTTTAAATGACTTAATATTAGGATTTTTATATCCGAATAAAATTCCGAGACGAGTTACCCATGTTCGTGTGCCTTAAATAATGCTTGACGTCTATGCACAAAGATCAAGTCGTACTTTTAGAGAAAATTTGATCGAATTTGGTAAAAATACGCTTCCATTCAAATGTTTCACCGAAATAGTTTTTTACCAAATTTTACTGGGCCATATTAATCATAGCTCAATAATATTTAGCAGAATACTATGAAGAATCCATTTTTAAATAATATGTATGTAATGATATTTGGGTAAAAATAATTTGTAGTGGAAAATGTAATTTTCAGTGAAAAATCGATTTTTTCTGTGAAAAACCGGATTACAGTTAAAATTTATATTATTTTAAATAATATTATGACATTAAACTTATGTTTATGAATTCTTTTAAAAATTTGTAAATTTATTAAAAAATAATAATTCGTTTATTAAATGTTTGTATTGGAAAAAGTTTCACCAAAAACACAATTTTTTCAATAAGCTAACTAAAAAACTCTATTTTTAACTAAAAATTTACACTTTTCGTACAATAAAATTTTTTCACTATAAATTAAAATCATCACAAAAATCAAATTTCTCACTAATTTTTTTTTTTTTTACAAAAATTCTAGTTTTTCATTTAAATATAATTAAAAATTTATTTTTCACCAAAAATCTATCACCAGATATAATTTTTTTTTATTTATTTATTTTTATTATCAATATCCATGGCCTCTGGACCATAAGCGATTACATACAGTTAGGGACAAAACTATAACACATTCAACTTAAAAATAACTCTACCAATTTGATTTAATTATAAATAAAGGATTTAAAATAAGTTATATAAAAATATTAAACTAAATAATTAAAAAAGAATTAAGGACAATTAAATGACACATTCCATTCTTAAGAATACAAATATTATTTTCACAAAAAATCAAATTTGTCACTAAAAATGTAATTTTTTTCGTTAAAAATCGAATTTTTCCCTAAAAACCTAGTTTTTCACTAAAATCTTATTTTTCAATAAAAATCGGATTTTTTACATTTTTTTCATGCTTAATTATGATTTTTCACCAAAATTTTAATAGAATTGAAATCAAATCGAAAATTAAAGTCCAAAAATATAAATATTATCATATACACTTGCATTTATTTGTGACACAAAATGATTTTCGAGTTTCTCCGAAACTGCCTTATAAGTATGCTACCGATTACCAATTGTGGCACTCGCATAAAAACTACATAACTGGAATTAATGTATAATTTCCTGTTATATTTACTTAATTATGAACCGCATATGCAATGGACCTTGCATAACCAATTACCAAAATAGTCACTCTTACGAAAGTTATATCAAATTATATTTAAAAACATGCTCATTGTGCCCAAGTTTAACATACACACACAACAAGGTAGCAGTGCAACCAGGCAGTATTTAATACTGGCAAACATCGTTAAATGGACTTGGAAAATAATTTTGAATCGATTGGTGTACTATAACGTGGATGTTATAAATGGAAAAGTCCTCATTTTCATAATGCAAGATTTTATACAACATATTTTATATATTAAAAATAATATAAAATAATTTTTTCACATATTCACAAAGTGTATTATTTTTCTTCATATAAAACTTTACAAATAACACAATGACGGGGTTGTGAATTTTCTAAATATATTTTAAATTTTCGTATAAATTTTAAAAAATGTTAAAAGAACTAAAAATAAAAATAACTGTGTTATATCAAATAACTCAAACAAAAAAAGAAATCACACTATTATTGTGTACAAATGATTGCATTTATCCTTAACAAAAAATTAATTAATTATTTTAGAACTAATTATTAATCTGTTTTTAAAGTACCTTTAAAGTTTCAGATCTCCTAAAAGCCTTTTCACACTTTACATTTATGATTACAGCCCTCTTCATGTATCGTATGTGCGTGTGTTTTGTATGTACAATTTAAGTTAGTTTAAACTAAAACTATACAACTAAAACTATAAAAACAAATTAGAAACAATTCCCAAAAGCTAAAAGATTTAACTTATAATTTACCACAGTTAATCAGGGAAACTTTTTCTCTTCTTTGGGAACTTGCGTTTTTATGCGTAGCATATACAAATCGTTGCCGTGAGTAAAATATTTGTCACAAATCTTACAACGATGTTTCAATATTACGTTGTTGGACGATGAACACGCAGCTTTTCCACACACTATGCATATATTCAAATAACATAGTTTCCACGATGGATAAGCTGCTAGCATGGTTTTGAAATCAAAATCATACATGGCTACTACAATCAGTTCCAGAAATGGTTCATTGAACCGGCAGATTGTAGCAATATTATAAGCTGCTTTTCGGAGGAATTAATTAGACTTCTTAGCATTTAGCATTAAAGATTTTGTTTAAAAAATCAAGTGGCATAATTTTGAACACATAATCTTCTCTACGATTAAAAAGTGACTCTTCCAAGAAGATTACAATGAGCCGGTAAAACATTTGTATTATAGGGAAAGTTATTATTTTCAAGTGTTGTCAAGTCAAAGAATTGAACACTGAAAAGAGAAAACAATAAATGTAAATAGAGAAAAATTAAAAATAAATATTTATTGAAAAGCAGCAAATTATTTTAGGCTATTTTTTGCAAAATACAACACAGAGAAGAAGGGAGAATTTTGAACTGGAGTTGTAGTGGTAGTCTGTTCCGAACTACATACTCATTTCATCAAAGGGAATAATGAAATCAGAAAGAATAACACATAATCTGACGATACTTTATAGAGTTTTTAACGAACGTTATGGGATAACAAATCCATTACACCCCCTACATCTCAAATAGTGAATATATACGAAGAAACGATCCGGGAAATATTTAGGAATTCGTTCTAAATTCATTAGTTCTAGAACTGATTAAGGAACTTAAACATAAATTACTGCTTATATTTCAGCAGAAATTTTTCTTGGGGTGACAATCATGGGACGTTACATCCAACTATAGCATTTATTCTATGTAAAAACCATTATTATTTAGTAAATTTAACAATTGTATATATTTTTTTATTTGCTTATATAAAACACTTAACAACCAATACAATATTTCAACGTATAAGTATAAATTTATAAAACAGAATTAATTTTTATGGCCATCTGAGTTTTTGTTAAGAGATTCATAAAGATCACCATATTGTCCCAAACTATCTAAATCATCATCACTATCCGAAGATGAGGATACATTATTACCATCGAACGTTCGAGTAGATGGTGGTCTATAATACACTGTCGAATTACTATTGAAACGTCTACGTCCAATGTAATATTTAAGAAATTTCTCAGCTGGTTTTTCACCAATAACAGAACTTAAATGCTCCTTGGTGATGGTAAAATAACCATCACTAGTAAAACTATGAGCTGGCGCCATGGAACGATTCTCAGGAGCGTAAATAAGAATGCCTTTTTGAGTGTGCTCTTGAATAGAGCTTGTAGTAGAATCTTGTTGCTGCAGTTCCTCTATATTATGTTGAATTAATGCTTTTGAAGCAGAAGATTCTATATTTGTGGTTGATGTTACTAAAGTGCAATCACTAAAATCATCGTTATCTAGAGTTGTTTCTTTTATAAGCGATTTTCTTGCTGTAGATGTTAGAGTGGAATGTATATCTGGAGAACGTATAGTAGTTGAGGTTACAGTGGTGCTATTGGCAGCAACTTTTTTAATGGCAACTTTGTTCATGGCAATGGTATGTGAAATGGCCTTTTTCGAAGAGGACGTTTTCGATTTTGTGGTTTTAGGAATTTTTGTTTTATTTTCTTTAATTATTTCGATTTCATCTTCGTCCTGTTCGTCTAAACATTCTATTTTATCATTAATTTGTCTATTATAAGCCTGACTCTTAGTAGACAAAGCCGTAGAATTACAAATAGCTTGAGTATGATTATTTGCAAAAAATGTTTCCTCCGTTCCTGCTATAGTAACATTTTTAGCCGTCGTTGTTGAACTATTCGCTGTTACAGCTTGAGGTTTAATGAAGACTTCGTTATTATTTTGTAAATGCATGCTTTTATCTCCTTTTTCTCCAATTAATTTTGGTAATTTTTCTATAACTTCATCGTCCATATCAATAATGTCATACTGTTTTTTGATGGTTTGTCTCTTACGTGTAGGATTCTTTTGCTTTTCCGTTTCATTATGGTGTTTTGATACTTTTCTTAAAGGCTTAGCCACTTTTATTTTATATTTTTCTTTTTTGTCGATAGTTTTCGATTTACTTTCTTGTTCTTTATCATATAATTCTTTAGATGCCTCAATGGCCATTTGAAGTTCACGATTAAAAGTCTCATCTTCTATGGAAGAATAAGAAGAAGCAGCTTTTAGAGTAGATTTTGTTTTATTTGCCTTTGATTTGGATTTTAGTTTCTCTTCACTATTTAAATGATTTTTATTGCTAGCATTCTTTAGGCTATTTGTTTTTAAATTTATGTTAGTTTGACCATCTTCGTTCGGCAGTTCAGTTAAAGCTGACAGTTTTTCTGTTTCATATGCTATTGATTTTTGTGGTGTCTTCAAGTGGGTTACTGGAGTTTTTAGTAACTTTTGAGGGGAACAACAATTTTCAACGTACCATTCATCAGTGGAAGTGTCAGCAACATGTCTGGATAAAAGAAAAAATAAAAAAATTAGTATTTTGTTTTTGATATGTACTTATCAAACTCTTCCCTATCGCTTCTATTCAAAAAGTGTGACAATTTCGAACAACAATCATGGAATGGGTAATACCTATTTAATACTTCAAGGAATCAGTTTCGAGTTGAGCATTTTTGAGCAAAAAAGTTCAGGGGTCTTCAGAGTGTTCAACAGAACAAAATAATAATAATATTGCATTTATATATTTCCCTAAACATTATTCCCACACAAAACTTACTTATACTCCTCACACAATTTCCTATCATTACAGCATTGACATTCTGATTCTCGTCTACAAGGTCTGTTGTCGCCATATAATTTACAATTCCTTTTGACTATGCGACGTCTTTCACATGTGCTACTAAAGGAAGCTGAAGATGATGAGGTTGACATCAATTTCGATTGGGAATGTGTATAGTAGTACATGCGATTCATGCGAGCCGATGACATTTTTATGGCACTACGCTGTGAACGATATTTGACCAACGGATTTATAGGTGCCTTTAAGGCATAGTTATTATGACCCGTAGAATAATGATGTTTATTACAACAGGGTGTTAAATATTTACGATGAAATCTTGGATCTTCTTCATAATAATTATCCGAATCGGAAGATGTTTCCATAGTACTACAACTATTGTTATAGTTACGTTTGCGCAAAACTTTACGTCTTTCCTTGTGAGCCGTGGAATGTATTTGTTGCATTTCAGTGTTACGCAATCTTTGTGATCGCGCAAGATCATAATGATTGTGATGATATTGCAATTCGTTAGCAAATCTATGACGATGACGTAAGGCTTTGAGATGATATTCATCTTCCAGTTTTTCACAAGCATATTTTTCACGTAAGGCCTCCCGTGTACTTTTCACCATGCGATAGGTTTTAATCATTGTGGTGGTAGAGGAAGAATTCTTTATAGCACCAGCTCTACTGGACCGTATATATCGAGCAGTTTCCCCCGATTGCAAAGAATCATCTGAGTCATGACTAATTTCTTTACTACTAGAGCTTAGGTTTTTATCATGTCTTCCAGGTCTACGCTTAATTGCAGTTCTTGTTTGACGTTCTTTCTGAGACATCGCATCCAAAATAGTATTATCACCGCCATATAACGAATTATGACGATTTAACCAGCTACCCACTTTATCTTCTATTTTTTGTTTGTCAAATGTACTAAGGATTTTTTCAAATCCCGATTCCTTTAGTTGGCGATTGTGTTCATTTATTATGGGCAAAGTTTGATTAAATATATCTAATAATTTATATTCCTCGTTACGAGTGCTCTCCGGCAGAGCCATTGTTGCATTACTGTTGAACATTAACGAAAATCTTGTAGAATTATTTACGTTGCGTAAAATCTCAGAATCTAGCGTAACATCATCACAATCTTCATCTTCCATAGAAGCCAACTCATCATGAGAATCTTTCTCTTCAGCTTGTGGACCAAAAACATTATCAATATTAGTAATGTCAATTTCTTCTAGATTTTCATTTTTAGTCACTTTCTAAAAGGAGACAAATAAAAACAAAAAAAAGCAATTTTGTTAGAATTTCTGTAAAATTCTTTACTTCTTTTCCAATTTACGTCTTACCTCCAAGAAAGTAGCCCATTTCTTTGATCGTTCATATGTTAATTGTTGCAAATGTTCCAAGTCAAATAAAGTGGAATTCATAATTAAATTTTAACATGAAACATTTAGAAAAATTAAAAACATTTATTAAAAAACGTATAAGAATATTTCTTAACAAAAAAGTGGCGTCATACAGAGTTGTTTTTCTAAAGTACTAAATTGCCGAGATCACAATAACAGAGCTGTATTTAGAAAATTAACACCCAAACGTTCAGGTATGTGATTAAAACCGATCGTTTTCAAAACGAATCGATTTTAAAAAGTTGTGATGATGAATCGATTTTAAAAATTTTTTCAACAGTGATTTATTTTTATTTAGAAAATACAGTTCATGTGAAAAACGATCAACTTATTGTAGGGAAATATAAAAAATCGAACATAAAGTGATTAACATCTGTTTTATTTTAATAACCAAAACGGTACAATAAATGCATTAACATTTTTTCTATCACAACCTGATTATTTTTTGGTTATAATTAAGCATTTTTATGTTGTATTAGTTTTAAGTATTAATGTACTACACAGTAAAAAGTGTACATGTTTATATTTTGGCCATAGTATAATTAGAAAGTATACTCGTAAGAACAGCTGTTTTACAATTTTTTCATTGATACACCTCGCGTTACTGTCAAATTGTTTTTGTATTCCTATGTAAATTTTTTTCGTGAGCATTTTACTATTTCTCTCATTTATTCTCTCATTTTCTGTTCATATCATTTTGACATTGTGAGAGGTAGTTTTACACTAACAAAATACAAGGAATTGTTGTTTTTGTAGATGTGCGAGTAATTGTAATTATACTATGGCATGTACGCTATATTAAAAACATTGAAATTTGGGAATATAATTTTAACATGATGTTTTAACATGATGTTTTAACATCATCTCATCTCTAGTGACATCTCGACACAGATAGTGTCAAATTCGTTCTTTTGAAAAGTACTTAAAAAATGTTTTATGTAAAATTAAGTGGAAATATGAAATCTTATAAGGTTTATTAGAATATGTTTAAACCTTGTTTGACACTATCTGTTAGTGCTATCTCACATATTATATCTACGTTCAGACGGCATGTAAAGTTTCCTTTACTGCACTTGCAACATTTTCGCGATTTTATAAAAGTTATGACCTCATTAACTTTAGTACTTTATTAAATATTTTTTTCTTATATATAGTTTTTTAATATTATCATTTTCGACTGCTTTTAGTTTCAAAATTAAAAGAATTAAATATACAACGCAAGTAATAAAGAAAGGGAATTAAAATTTAAAAAAAAAAAATTCAACTAAAGTGGAGCTAGAATACTTTTTTATTATATATTAATTTCATTTAATATCATTTTTATTATTATATTTATTAATTCGGCAACGTGATATAACCTTTCGCAGATTTTTTAAGAATTTTTAAAATTATTATATAACCATACCCATTACATTATCCATCTGGCATCACTGCAAATGCAACAGATGACATCTATACTACTCTTTGTATCAATCGTGTGTTGACAAAATTTAATTCAGTTTTTTTTTTATCAGTTTTGTTCGACAATAGTTTTTTACTACAGATTACATTATGAAAGACAATTTAAATTTTTGCAGAAAACGTGCTCAATTCAATAAAAAACATAACAGAAAATAAAAATATAAATTTAAACTTCAAGCACGAAATATTCGACAAATAAAATTATAAAACGACAAAATATTTGCCCTATAAAAAAGAAATCTAAAAATAACTTACAAGCAACAAAACCTCATACGAAGCCTTGAAGTGAAAGTGTTTAACAGATAAATTTTTGAAATAAAAATAATTAAAGGAATCGAAAAGTTTAGCCAATCGTAAATTTTTAGTAAAAATGTTTCTAAGACGTTTTTTCTCATCATTTGTGGAGCCTTTAAATCAACCGGCCGATTTAATAGGCTGTCTGCAACAAACGCCTCAAGTATTGAGTAGTAGCTTTGGTAATGCAGCTGGAGCTGCGGCAGGCCTAGAGAGTTTAGCTTGGCTGCATAATGTGGCTCCCTGTTTCCCCTTAAAGGGTGAACAAATACAAGTAATAAATGAACCCAAACATTTCTATGACACTCTCGTGGAAAGAAGTGCTTCTGCACGGGAACGTATAGTATTGGCAAGTTTGTATTTAGGTACCGGACAACTGGAAAATAATTTTGTACAAACTTTAAGGAAAAGTCTTCAACGGCAAGCGTCCTTAAGAGTTAATGTATTATTGGATTTTACCAGAGGTACACGAGGCGAAACAAATTCCAAGACTATGCTTTTGCCTTTATTAAAGGATTTTGGTGAACAGGTACAATTAAGTCTTTACCATACACCCAATCTAAGGGGCATGACAAAGCGCTTGATACCACCTAGGTGGAATGAGTTATTGGGTCTTCAACATATGAAAGTTTATCTATTTGATGATGCGGTTTTAATTTCAGGAGCAAATCTTTCAAATGATTATTTTACTAATAGACAAGATCGTTACATACTTATTGAAGATAAAGCTTTAGCAGACTTCTATGCGGAATTTATTTCACGTGTCCAAGAATTTAGTCTTGCTGTAAGTCAAGATTCCGAAGTGGGTTTGCACCGAAATTGGAAAATTCTGCCATACGAAGGCACCAAAGAGGAATTTGTTAATCGCGCTAAAAGAAGTATCACCGAATTTGTTCAACAGGTCTACCAAACTCAGCAATTGGCTTGTTCTCAGTCAAATAATGCTGATACTTGGATATTTCCCCTAATAGAAATGGGACAAATTGGAATACATCATGATAGTGTGGTGACCAAGAGACTATTATCGAATTGTGTAGAAAATTCAAGGCTAAAATTAGCCACTGGTTACTTTAATTTGACACAAGAATATATGGATACATTAACGCACAAATGTTTAGCACAATGCAGTATATTAATGGCTCATCCTAATGTAAGTAAAAAATCTATATACGTAAATTTATTAAAAAATATAAATTTTAAAAATTCTTTCATTGTTTTTTCTAGGCTAATGGCTTTCAGGGTGCCAAAGGACCAGCTGGTGGTATACCAGCCGCTTACACTTTAATCGCTAAAAGTTTCTACGAAAGTTTAGTACGACGAAAGCAAGATCATCGTATTAATTTCTTTGAATATGAAAAACAAGGTTGGACTTATCACGCCAAAGGTCTTTGGTACTATCTACCACATTCAAATTTGCCTAATCTCACCCTAATCGGTTCATCAAATTTCGGAGAACGTTCAGTAAATCGTGATTTAGAAACTCAAGTTTGTTTAGTCACTAATAATTTGGGTTTAAGTCAAAGTTTGCAACACGAAAATGAACGTTTATTTAGTCTATCGTCGACCGCGGAAAAACAAATAACCACTAGACCTGTACCCCGTTGGGTTCAAGCAGTTGTAAGTTTATTTAGGAATTTTTTCTAAAACAATAAATAACTTTAAAAGACTTATGTTAAAAAAGATTGGGGAAAAACAACTTTACGTATTTGCTTTATATTAGGTGTAAAATTTAACAAAAACAAATAAACTTTAACCACAATTTAAATTGTAATCGAATGCCTTCGCAAGATGCTTCCTAGTTATAAAAATTACCATGAAAAACAAAACAACAATTTTTGCAATTAAAAATGTACTAAACTTTAATATAATTTTGTGTGTTTGTGGATTAATACCTCATACCTTATTTTATTATTATTATTTTTTTTTTTTAATTTGTCTATGCTTTTTTTTATTTAAAAATTGCCAAATATGTATGTTTTAATTATTTGTTTATTTTAGTTTATTAGAAAAACGAATTAAAATATATTGTTTGTATGTACATATATATATTCTGGATATTTATGTAAAAAAAATAAAAGATTAATAAAGAAATGTATTTTATTTAAGATGGTTTAAAGAATACAAAGTGTTTTATTAATTAAATTTTATTTTAGAATAATTATTTTGAATAATTTAAAAATTCTGCATGATACAGTAAATGTCAAGGTAAAATTATTCGAGAGAAAGTTCTCAAATTTATTTTCCCTCAAAAGTCAGTCAAAAGAAAATGTGAAAAAAATTAAAACAAACTTAAACAAAATAATAATAATAAATAAATAAGTAAATATTTTTTAACAAATTGAAATTATTAAAAATTTTAAAAAAGTGTAAAAATAATAATTAAAGACCATACTTTTTGTTAATATAATCTAATCTGTATAATAAATTGTGTTGAATTTTGCAAAATGTGTCTAAAAATAATTTGCTGCTTTTCAATAAATATTTAGGTTTAAAAATAATTACTCTTCCTAATAATTCTACCTTGTTTAGTTCTAAAGTGGATGATGGATTTCATAGAATTTATTTTAATATATATTATATTTTATTAGAGCGAAATTGCAAATAATGTTTGTATTAAAATTTCTAATTTTTTAAAACAAAAACAAATAAAAATTAAAAAAAAAAAAAATAAAAATTTACCTAAAAAATTATTTCAAATGTTCTCTACTAAGCCTTTTTCCGATTTTTCAATATATATTTTCTTAATACATTGCCAAACTCGACTTGGAGCCATTTTGAAATTTAAACGTTAAAAAAGCGGACATATAACGAGATTAACCCTATAGTATTTAAAACCTTATTTCTCAGACATACGATGATTTTATTAATTATTAATTTTTACGTGTTTGGATTTTTATAATAGAGTCTAATAAAAAAATAAAAAATTACTGGAAACCATTGTCCTTATATTTGCATATATTATATAAAAATATTGAAATTTGATCTTAAAAATATATATATTTTAATAATAATTTACAATCATTTACATCATTTGTCAAAATTTATTCGACGTAACAATGTTAACGTTCTAGATAAAGCCAACTCAAACATTTTACATAAATTCACGTTTTCGTGTATTGACGAGAGGGTTGGCAACAATGTAATCAGCGTTGTCAACTTTCAATTTTAAAAAAGCACTGAAACTCTTAAAAAAAACTTAATTTTTCGAAAAAAGCACTGTCATTAGTTCTATACATAAATTAAAATTGTATCTACATTTTTCTCGTTTTAAAATTGATAAGGGAATTTTTGTTTACTTCACTGAAACGATTTGTAATGGTATGTCAAACCGAGTAAAAATTTTTAAAAATAACAAAATACTATTTTCAAAAATTATGAAAAAATAACACAGTATTAATCTTATTAAAACCTCTAGAGAAATATTACTCCTGGAAACCATTGTCCTTATATTTGCATATATTATATAAAAATATTGAAACTTGATCTTAAAAATATATATTTTAATAATAATTTACAATCATTTACATCATTTGTCAAAATTTATTCGACGTAACAAGTGCCATTTCAGATTTATAGCGAAAGCAATATAATTGTTAAGTACAAATTACAATCACGCGTAGCTGTTCACTGTCAGAATAACATCTTGCTACTGTTATAATTACATTTATCAGTAACATGATGTTAGTGTTAATGTTACGTGAAGACGACTAGTTAGGTAGAGTTGAAAACACAGCTGACTTTTTTTCTTATAGCTGTCAATTTTTTTTTTTTTTTTAAATGGGAGTTAATTTAGAATCAGAGCTAAATAAAACAGCAGTACAAACTGCTGCTGACCAAATGTAATCAACACCAAAGGTAGATAAAGAAGGTAACGACAGCTCTACAACAACTACAATACCAACAAAAATCCTATGTATGTTGTTTTTGTATTGTAATCTGGTATGTCAACGTTAATTTTGACATTCCACAAAGCGATTCATATAATAAAAAGGGAGGAGAAAGACGCAATAACAGAAAAATAAGCAAACAAATGTAAACATAAATAAAAATTTGACACTTCAAATTACATAACTCAGGCCGCCATATTGATTTCAAAAATAAAAAAAATCTCAGCTGTTTTAATGTCGTTACCTTCTAAATTTACCTTGATCAACACCATTAGAAACAGTGCATTCTAAATTATCAGGTGATTGTGACAGCACACACGGCTGTTGACAACGCGCAATTGTAATTTAGGCTTGACTCAATATTTTTCCGCCTTCAAATTTTAAAAAAGCACTAAAAACAGTGCCAAAAGCACTGAGTTGACGACACTGAATGCAGTCAATTTCATATTCTCTTTTGTTTTTCAGTTTCTCTCGATCGTCTAAAAGAGTTGGTTATGTTGAGGTGTGTATCGCGTATCGGTATTTTGTTGTGTTTTTATTTTATGGTAAAAACAAATGCATTTCGAGTTAATACAAAATAACTGTTAAATTGCAAAATAACAAATTTGTTTGATAAAATATTAAAAATTAAACGAAAATTTTATTAAAATGTTAACAACGAAATTGAAAATAAAACATAAGTTAATTAATTAATTGCCAAAAAAAAAAAAAATAATATATATATTTTAACAAGTGTTAAGTGAATTGTTTAATAATAAAACATTTTTATTATTTACTAATTAAATGGATACTTAATTGTAAATTGGATTACTTTGTTACCGACACAATACAACTTATTACAAAAGGTATATATTTAATAATTATATTAAATATATAGTTCACTTGGTTTTCAGTAGACATTTTTTCGCAATTTGCGAACTTAATTTGAAAACTGTAAACAAATAGTAAAAAAATAATTTCATTTTACACAGTTTATTTACATTATGTTGTTTTTGTTGCTCTTTGTCTCCTTTTTATGTTTTGATATGCCATTGTTTTGTTTACTATTATTGTTTTTGCTTACTTATTGTTATTGGCGTATTTTTTTGTTTATTTTTTGTGTTTATACTGGTTTATTCAATTTAATAGTTTATTTTCATAATTTTTTTTATTAAAAATTTATTAATTTTAAAACTTGTGCTACAGGCGCTTTGTTTATTTTAATATTATGGTTTAATAAACAATAATTTTTTTAAGACAATTTGTCAATTTAAAATTAATGGAAGATGATTTAATATTATTTTAGAATCCTAAAGTTTATTTAGGCATCTCATAGAAAGCTGGTATAATTTTTGTTATAATTGAAGTTCTATAAATAAATCATTATTTTACAAAAAGCGAAGAATATTAGTATTTGATGAATTCATACATATGTTTTTGACAAACATTTTCATTTTTTGTACGACTTTTTACGATATGTCTCTGAAACTATGTACCTACATATGTATGTATATTGCGACACGTAGAATAAAACAGTTTATAGTGTGAATTAGTCAATTAAAAAAGGGGGAACTCGATAATTATAAATATGTAAATTGACGCAGAATCCGTGTTGATTTTTTATTATTAACTTAATTTTAGTTTTTTAAACCAAAAATCTTTTTTTTTTTTAACAAATTTCTTTTAAAATATTTCCTGTTTTCTTTTTTTATTATATATTATTACTGATTTAATTAAATTTATCACCTCTGCGAAAAGAAAAACCAAAAATAAAACGAGAGAAGAAGTTAAAGTCGGTCAAGACCGACGATATGATACCCTACACCATTGCCTATGTGTACCAAAATTCGGAAAGGAGCCAATTATGGACCTATACTTGTATTAAGTGGAAAATAAAAACATAGTATTACAGAAAATTACGTCGATAATAATATTTACATGTATTTATGCACTTTTTGGTGATTCCCGAAATTGGGTCTTATATGTGAGCTATGGTAAATCATAGACCGATCTTCATGAAACTTGGCACAAATAAATCTTATTTGTGTTAAATTTCACTAAAATATTTTATATTTTAAGATATTTTTGAGTGTTAAAACTAAATTCCCGGAGAACATTTGTATGGGGGCTAGGTGAAATAATGGGTCGATCATGACCAAAATCAATAGGCTTCGTCCTTGTGCTAAAAAAGTCACATGTACCAAGTTTCATCAAAT
>MINK01192175.1:14905-43181 GCA_001735545.1 Phormia regina | reverse complement strand
ATTGCGACTTGTACTTTGCGCACAAGCTTTACATGGACAGCCAGCCAGCCAACCAGACGAACTGACATCGTTAAATCGGTGGGTGTAGGAAAATTTTTTCTCTGCCTTACAATATTTGCACAAACACATAATACCCCAACCACCTTTGGTGATGTAGGGTATAATGACTGACATCAACATGATTAATAAAATTTTGTATTTTATCATAAACCTTAATTTATATACTCTACACGTTTTTCAAAATATTTCTTTAAAAAATGTATAATTTATATATAAATTAAATCAAAAAGTACCATATAGACAAAACGACGAACTATACATAGACGAATAAAATCATGAAAACATCGATCACTTAAAAATTTGTTTTGTCTTTTGTTGATGTTTTACAATAATTTTTATGTTATGATTACAAAATTCATACCAGAAATTTAAAATGCTAATTTTTATAAGGTTTTTATTTGTATAATAAATAAAAAATTAAAATATGAATAAAGGGAATTGATATAATTGTGGTTATTTTGGGAATTATTATATTTAATTATAATATATTTTATGAAATCTAAATAATTTTCGGATGCATTTTTAAGAAATATCTACCCTTTCAACTTTAAATATTTTTGCTTAATATTGAAGATAAGTATTTTTATTACATAAAACATTGCCATTTAGTGTGGGCCAAATAGTTTTAAAACACAATGTAACAAATTATGAATTATTATGATAGAAATTAATTCCAAAATAAACTAAAAAATATAAAAACTACAAAAATTTGCATTTTTTGTAAGAAAAAATTATGAAAAATATTTTAAAAAAATTGTTTAAAATAGTGGACCATTTTACCCCCAAAAAATTTTATTGCATATTTTAGCAAACTTAATGTTTTTTTTTTTTATATTAGAGGTCGAACAAAATTAAAAGAAATTTTTCAAAAATCTATTCTAAAATTACATTTGCATTATGAATGCAATTTTGAATGATAATATTATTTATAAATTATTACATTTATAGTGGACATATTCATCTTATATATGCAATTTAAATCATTAAAATCCGTTAAAAACTTTTGCGATATTTTTGACTTTTTAGAAAATGAAATTCGTGAATAAATTCGCCTAATAAGGGATAGCGAAGCGTCCCGAATTAGGCTCTTATAATCTTAAAAGATATGTATATCTATAATTTCTAAAACATTTTATCTTATTTAACTTTTTTGGCATAAATCAAGATCACCGAAAATGTAATTTTTAAATAAATTTTAACTTGGTTTATGATTACTATTACTTGCTCCTTGGGTAAGAAAATTGATATTTGGTGTAAAGGTGGTGGATTTAAACATTTTATTTACCGAAGTCGGTATCCGACATACACAGAGGAGAAAATCCTTAAGACCTGTCCAGCCCTCCCCGTAGTTATATTTTTTAATATTTACCACTGCTTCTAATAGATCAACTTTTATTTTTAAATAAATTAAAATCCAATTCAATATAGACAAACATTTTTTAAAATTCTCCTTTGGAAAAAAAAAACAGCAAAAATATCACTAAATGATTCATAAAAAAAATAAATAAATAAAACTGAACAAAGAGTCGACATATTAAAAAATGTATGAACGTATGTATGTGTCTCCTATGTAAATTTGTGAAAAAAAAAAAAAACATTTAACCTACTGCTGGATGGTTATAAAATAATAAAATTTCTTATTTCTTTACTATATTATTTACTAATAAAATGAAAGTGAATATAAAATCCCTTAATTTATGACAAAAAAAATCCAACCAGAAATTATAACTTTCCTCTTTGGTGGTAGGAAATTAACAGAAATGAAAAATCTCTGAGAATGTCAAGTAAGAAAAAATATAAATACAAAAGTGACCATTTGTGAATGTCATAAAAATTTCAACACATATTGCACACACATGTCATGTGGTTTATATTTAAGTAAATGTCACTTATTTTCCTTTTATTATATGACAGGCAAAAACAAAATACATACAGTATTGCATATTATAAAGTTGTTATTGCTTTACACTTAATAGAAGTTTTTCAGAGTGTTTGCATGTAATGTATTTTATTATAATTTTATTGTTGTAATTTAGTAACAATTCCTGGCGCTTCTTCACATTTTCTTAAAATGTCTTTCTTTGTTGTTGTTTATAAAAAACCTAGAATCAGTTTTATTTTAGGGGTTATGCATGTAAATATGTTTTTTTTTTGTTAGCGTGTATTTGCTTGTGTATTTGAACATAAGTGAGTGTAAATATTTATTTAATTTAACATAAAAAGGCGTTTTCCCTTTTATAGATTTATCCAAAATATATAAATTTGTAAATTTATGATATTATTTATGTTAATAACTTATAGTTTATTATGGTATTAGCATAAATAAAAAAAAAATAAGATTTTTGACAAAAATGTTGGATATCCAAAAGATTTTGGAACAAAGAAACCCATTTTTAAATATCAATTTCTAAATTTTTTTTTTTGTGTAATTTTTCCATATAAATTTTACAGGAAATTTTTGATGAATCTGTATTTTATAGTTAATTTTCTATAATTTTACGTTTTATCGAAAATTTTCGATTAATATTCATTTTATTGAAAGTTTTCAATGTTTTTTTTTAATAAAATATTTTCTTCATATTCATTTTTAATGTATTTGAGACAAAATTGAGGATTATATTTCAAATAGTGATCAGGGAAAGTGGTAAAATTTGAGCGTTGAAAATATTCCTAAATATAAAGAAAATATTTCTTTAATATAAAATCCTATTTTTACTGACATAAAACCATAAAAAGAACTTAATAAACCCATGTAAAAATTAAAATGATTTCAATTATGTATAATAATTTTGCTTTACAAACCTAATTAATGTATTTTTTAATTAAATTGAGATTGGTTTGAATAGAATTAAGTCATCAATACAAATTGTAATTTATAACAATTGGAATTTCTCTTTTTATAAGTTTTAATTATTAAAATACCATCAATGAGAATGATTAATTTCCATCAACATTTGACTTACATTCTACTTTTGGGGATTGATATTTATAAGAGGATCGTTATTATGTATTAAAAAAAAAAAACTGATAAAGTCATAATGACAACAATCAAAATGTTTATTATTTACTCGTTTGTTATTTAAAAATTATGGATGTATGACAGCTTTAGAGGCAAAATTACACCCTCGCTGTCAAATTCTACAAAAAAAGTTCTTTAAACACAATTCTTATAAATATATATTTTTTTCTTTTCAGATACATTTTTAAGCTGCTGATGTCTCTTCATATTTCAGTAAAGTTTTTAAAAGATTTTAAAAAATATTTTTGGCAAAATTGTTATTCTAGTTGCGAGCTAAATGTCAATTACAAATTTGACATATAATAAATGAGACGATCATTTAAAGATCACACTAAAATGATCAATTAAAAAAAAAAAACAGACCAATGATTTTTTTTAATTTACAGTACGCAGTAAAAGTTAAAAAAGACAACCAACTGTATAAATTTTTCTTTTAAATTCCTTTTTTTTTTTCTATATGTGAATGATAAAATAAATGATTGTGTTTAGTTAGCCTCAATTATCTTTAATTGTTGGCATAATTTGTCAACATCGTGAAATTAAATTAAACGATTTTTCCACCACAATTGAGAGAAAACAAAAAATGAAATAATAATAAAACGAAACAAGCTAAAAATATCTCAAGAAGAATGAATGATAATGTCACTATTTTTTTGCACAATCGATGAAAAAATGTTCATTTATGAATGAATGATAATTAAAAAATATAATAATAATAATAATAAACACGCGAGTTTAAAATTTAAATACAGAAAAAAGAAAAAAATTAATAATAATTAACTAAACTAAACTAAAAATAATAATGAAAATTTAACAAGATAATTTAATAAATTAAATAAATATTAAAAGAAATTAAATCTTCTTAAAAATTTAATAATATTAAATATGGCCTTTTTAAACTCAATGAAATCTTTAATAAAACCTCCGGTTTTATTTTACAAATATTTAGAAATAATGCATTTTTTAAAACAAAAGTGCAAAAGTGTTGCACATTGCAGGTACAATTTAAATAATAATTTTCGTTTTAATTTTGTGTTTTTGTTAATAATTTTTACTTCGTTATTGAATTTATCAATGAGTGCTTCTGTTCACCACAAAGATTACCGCAGTGCGGGTTTATTTGCTTTAAATAATTTTACGGATTTGTCATCTTCATCATCTTCTCAAGCTTCCTCATCAGCTATTAAATCAATGGATTTAACAAGTGTCGAACAAAATAGTATTGATATGGATGATTTTAATCCTGCTGCCTCATCAAGAAATTTACAATTGGGTACAAAAGAAAATACAGGTAAGTGTTAGAATTTTTCAGAAAATTTTCTATAAATTGTCTTTTTGAAGGAAAATTTTCTTTTAATTTTTTATATAGAAAATATTCGTTAATCATCTTTTTATAGTAAATTTTGTTGTTCTCTTTTTTTTTGGAAAGTTTCCATTCATTATTATTTTTTAGAAATCTTTCTTTTCATGGAAAACTTTCGTTAGATTTTCTTTTTATAGAAAATTTTTATTGATTTTTTTACAGAAAGTTTTGTATAGAACGTAGCGATAAGGATAACGACGTAGTTATAGTATCCGATTTAAAAGACTAAAAATAGGCTGCAATAGATAATTTGCTTTTCGAACTAAATATAAATATTATCAATATTTTACCTATTTCATACTTCTAATAGGCGCCACAATTGAGCTACAACGTATAAAAAATATGATACCCAAAAAACGACAAACTTTTTTTAAGTACTAATGACAAATACTTAATCTTAAGTACCTTTAAAGAAAGGCCTAAGTGAGTGAGTATCACATTAAAAAACTAATATAAACACAAATGAACAAAAAGGGAAAGGAAGTTTATACTTTGATTTTGTCGCTTATTGATCGAAGAAACAGAAATACACACACACACACATATACACAATTCTTTTTTTGGAAATCTGAAGATCACTTTAAGAGCATAAAACGGATGTTGTTTGCGTGTCTAAAGACCGAAAAATGAGCAAATGAGATTAAGATTTTTTACAAAACTAAAGAAGGTATTAAACAAAAAGAATGATAAAAATAAAGAAATAAAAAGAAGAGGATCATCATTATTTTATGAATTTTAGATATTTTATATATTAAATTTATTTCTTATATTATAAATAAATAAATTAAAACATAAACTACAAGCAGTTGGGGATGTGTTTTTCTTGTGTCTCTTTTCTGTTATGAAATTTTGCTGAAAAAAAGATTCCTATAAAGGAACTCAAGTAGTAAGTGGGATATTAAATTACCAAAATATAAAAAAAAAAATATATTTTCAATATTAAAAAAGAACACAAAACAACAAAAGAAAATATTATAAAGAGGAGTATTTTTGAAACCGAACAAGTGTATTGGATTTTATTTTAATTTTTTTTTTTTTTTGTTTAAAATTAGAACTCTTATGATAAATAAGATGACAACGAATTCTCATAACAAAAAATAACAATTTCTAGTTACATAAGTATGTATGTATATTCATTAAATTAACATAAAACATTTTGTTTTGTAATTGTCTATAGTTAACAGTCTCATTAAAGTGTTTAGTGAGCTAGATCGGCTTAAATGGAAATTAAGTTAAAAAACATAATCGATATTTTCTTTAAAAACCCTTTAGTTTTAGTAAATCTAGTCTTCATGCAATGAAATTACCTGCTGTAGGGTGTCTTTAAATGGAATAAAACTAAACTGCATTATTGAAATATGATGTCATGACTTTGATGGTATCTTCTGACAATCTTCAAACACATATAAAAACCAACAAAAACAACCACAAATAAATAAAAAACTAATAAAACCAGACAACATTTATATAAAAAAATCAAAGTTTTTATTATTTTTTTTTTCATAACAAACCAACAGATATACATATATAATGATATATAATATATGTATATAACAGAATATCAATATTGTATGGATATCATTATATACAACTTTCTTTAAAAGGAATAAAACCGTATAACTTCAATAAATGAAGTTCAGGGTCAATATTGAACAATTTGCTTTATTTGAAAGAGTTGAAAAAATGTACACACTTTTTATATGATCGTATGCTTGAACATACCTTATGTGCGTACTTTTTGTAATGTCAATAACTGATAATTTCCGCTTGTGTGTTATTTTTGGGTGTTACAGTTTTTATTTATTTTTTTCTACATTAATATTTATCAAAACTCAAATATAAATTTATAAAATTAAATATTGTCTATTGCTTAATATTTAGGTAAATAATATAAAAATGTACATTTTTATGTCTTTTGTAATTTAAAAGAGATTTTAAAATGTTTTTCGAAATCTATTTATATAAAATAAAAGTGATAATAGAAAATTGGTTTATAATTTACAGTTTTTGTGAGAGATTGAAGTGTCCTAATAATAGGAAATATTTTTAATGTTAACGTAACGTAAGTTAATGTTTACATAAAAATCTGGAATATTGTTTTGCGTACATCAACTTGTTAGTCCGAAGTTTAAAAGTTGCTGTATTATTTCAAACGTTAAAAAATATAATTTATTTAAGGAAAGAAATTTTTTACTCTGATTTAATATATTAAATAAAAAGTTGTCAACACTGTGATTACAATTGACACATAAAAGCCACATACATAATTCTTAATGTTAATACGTGTCACTTAAGGTATGTTAAGACTAGTCAAATATTTGACCAAATTAGCTTAACTACCATATAAAATAATTTCTAACTTTTTCATTTTTATGGAAAAATATTCCTATCTAACTTCATTTTGCGGAGTCTTGTTTGATGTAAAAATAAGTTCACGTTTCCGCGAGTCTACTGTATTATCACCACGAACACAAAATTATTTTTTTGGAATTATCCCGACTGATAATTCCAAAATAATATTGTTACTGCAAAAATAACGTAAAAATGTTTTTACTCTGAATAAAGAATAATAATTTTGACTTGAATAATTTCCATAAAAAGACTTCTTTTAAAGATGGATTATATTATTTTTTCTTAAATATTATTAGGAACTTTTAAAACATTGGTATACCAAATAGATATATCTAAGAATAAACGAGTCATTTAAGCAAAATTTTTTAATAATTTTTATTCTAAATATTTTATTCACTATTTTTTTAAATATTTTTTTTTTAATAAGAATATTGTAGATTTGAAACATTTAACACAATAACACTAAGTAACATTATTTTGGGGCCGGAATCATTCCGAATGCAATTGCTAGTACTTGATATGTGTAATAAACCCAAAGAATTTTTCTCTGGTAGACGAAATGTTTGTTATATGATCTTCTAAAGGTCACCAATAAATGGAAAAAATTATAATAATTATATAATATAATAATTATATAATTTTAATTTATCTTGCCTTGTAATTTCTAGTTAAGAAATGACATAAAAGTCGATTTAAATTTGGCTTTAATGGGTAAAAATATTCTACAGGAATTTTATTTTCATTTTGTAATTAGTTATTAGTTTGTCTAACTCCATAATGTAAATAATCAATGAATTTTTGTAAAATTTATAAAAAAAATTAATTTTATTGTAAAATTTTTAAAATTAATTATTTAATTGTAAATAATTATGTTAAATAAAAGATATTTATTTGTAAACTTATATGAGTACATCTAGAAATGTCTTTGTTAAGTTTTCATTTAAATTACTTAGTATTTTAAAATGTAAAGAAAAATTTAAAAGAAAATAATCGTCCGATATATTATGAGTTGTTAAAAAATAAAATTATCCCATATACTAGAAATAATCCCATATAATTAGAGATAAATAAATAAAAGTTCTATGAAACTTTGTCACTTAAATAAATTTAAGTTAATTTTCAACAGTTTTCAGCTCATTATAGATATTTAAATAAAGTCAGTAATAATAAAATCAATTATTCTAGTTATTAATATTAGAATTTTGATGATTGGAGAAAAATCAGACGATTTTTACTTTTTTTCTGTGTATAAGTGAAAAATCCTTCGGAGGGTTTATTACACATATCAAGATGATACCAAATTTGTCGCATAGTGTAATTTAAATTAAATTTTTTACAAAAAAAAAAAAAAATATTAACACGAAATTGTTTATATTAATTAATTTTGCTACAATCATTAAAATAATAATATTAATAACTATAATAATTGATAATATTATTTCTGCCTTTTCTTAAACAGATATAATGAACTAAAAATCATTAAAAATTTACTCAAATTTATTTTTATAGACAAATTTTTAATCTTTATTTATATATTTTTTTCAAACTGTCAATTTATTTAAAATACATTTTTTAAACCAATTAAAAAGTTTGTTAAAAATTTAATTAAAACAAATTTGATTTATATTAAATCCATAAATTCATTAAATTTAATTTTTAATTAATTTATTTCAAAACTTTTTTATTATTAAATATTTATTCAAATATCAAAGTCATAAAAAAATCAATCTTAAAATAAATTTTAAATATCTAAATAATAGATTTTTATAACTCATAAAAATCATAAAGTACTAAATATACTTTATGATTAAAAAAGTACCCAATAAGTTTTAAAGTCTAGACAAATTTCAAATTAAATAGATAGACATGAAAAGTGTAGGTTTTAAAGTATTTATATTTTTAAGTTTATATTTAAATGTTAAATACTTTGTAACAGCTGAGGCTGTGAAGAAGAAAAAAAAACTTAATAAAATAAAAAACATTTACTTAAGAAAACTAAATATATAAAATACTCAAAATATTTTACCTAGAAAGTTTTTCTTAAAAAAGAAGCGTGGGTTTAACATTTTTTTATTACAAATAAATCAGAAAAAGTACTTGCTATGTATTATATATTTTTTAATTTTTAAAACACATATGTTAAGTGTCATATTTATGTCTTAAACTTACAAGTTTCAAATAAGATCAAATAAGAGAATATTGAAAAATTATGTTTTTACAAGTGAAATGAAAAGTGTAATTAATACTCAATTTAAAAATTTGAGTTAGAGAATTGATTTTAAATCGTGTTTAAACTTAAGCCGCAAAATGTTTTTATGAAACACTTTCAATTTCTTTTCTTTTACCAACTGATAGATGAATGAATCCATCTTTTTTTAAAGACCTCATTTATTATATATAGTACTTATAGATATGGGGTATTACATAGATAAACCGATTATAAAGTCATACAATTTACATACAAAATAAATAAAAGATTGTGTTTTCATTTTTCTTTTATTTTTCCTTCTTCTTCTTCTTCTTGGTGGGTTTCTTCTTTAAAATTCATCAAACATTGAGTTAATTTAAATATTCATTATTAAGAGAAATAAAATTGTATTAAAAAAATAAATGCTGAAAATATAAAATAGATGGGAAGAAATTATCTTAAGTGTCGTGTAGGGCAACATTTTTATTACGATTATAAGCTGCAATTTATTTCACTTTATCTTGTCATATTCAAAATTGAAATGACGATGTTTTATGTACTTTTTTTTCTCTTTAACTTTATAGCTTGTCATTGTGAAGTTTTGCCTCTATTCATGGTTATGGTAATCTAAATGCTCTTAAGAATTGAAGGAGTAATAAAATGTGAGAAAATTGCCTATAAATTAAAATTAAAATTGGGGGAGTAAGTTTTGAAAGCGAAAAGAAAGAGTTAAAATACTAAATATCAAATCATTTTAGAGCAGCATTTAAACATGAAACTTTTATTTATTTGAGATCGCTGACAGCTTCAAGAGGAAAATGTTATAAAAACATAAATCAAATTGATTTATAAAAAAAAAAATATCGAAATGTGTAATTCTGATTGAGATTTTAAATGACATGAAATTTTTATATTAATATTTTTTCATTAATATTTTGTATTTTATACCATTTTTTCTACACAAAATTTCGTGTTTTAAAATTATGTTTTTTACTTAAAAAAACTATCTTCCAGAAAAATAGTCAAAAATTTGAAAATGTTTATATAAATTTATTTAAAGAACAATAAATTTAAATTTGTAGATGAAGGTTTGTTTTTTTACTCTTGAAAGCGCAATTTATAAAAAATAACTTTTTCGAACATTGATATTTATTTGAAAATTTGGAACTTTATATTGTACTTTTTAAATAAATTAAACATTTTGTATGAAACAAACTATTATTTGAAAATCATTTATAATTCTGGAAATTGAAAACCAATATATTTTCAAATTAAAAAACAAATTAAAATTTTGAAAATAACTTTGAATTTTTAAAATATGTTTTATAAGTGTTTTTTCTATTTGGAAATATTATCAAAAATAAATTCTGCTTTCGAAAATATTATAACTGAAAATATGTTTTTCGAACATCAATATTAAGTTTAAAATTTCGAATTTCATATTAACAACAATTTTATATACAATTTCTATAATTTTGATAATTTCTAATTTGTAAAAAAATCGAAAATAACTTTTTATAGAATAATTTCTACTTAAAAACTTCGATATTATTTTTTGTCAAATGTTTTTGAATTTTAAATTTTTTAATTAAAATTCGAATTTAAAAATAAATTTGAAAGTTTTTACAAAAATTTAAAGAAATTCATAATGTTTACGAAATTTAAAAGTGAATTAAAATTTCCAAAAATTTTGAAATTGATGATTTTTGAAGTTTTAATTATAATTATAAATTATACAAACATATTTTCAAATTTTCATAAATATTAAAAATTTTCAACAATAATTAGTTTGAAATTTGTAAATTGGCATTTTTACGTTTGCCTTTATGAAACCGATCCTCAACCTTAAATATTTTTTTAAAATTTGAATTTTTTTTAACAACTTTTAATGCAATTATGTTAACAACACTTTTTGCGGCAATAGAAAAAAATCAATACCTGAAACGGTTCCATGTGGTGCCGGCAAGCACCCCCACATATATCTCGTGTACCCTCAACAGAAATGTTGTAGGAGGTCATTATAGCGTTTTAAAATATTATATTGCTAAACGTGTATAGTTTTGCATATTTTGTTATAACGGATGTTGGCGTTATAAATCAAATTAAAACTGAAATAAGTTCCTTTGTAAAGTTTTACTTTTGTATAAAATATAATTTCACTAACGAAATTCATAAACGGGCTACGAACGCAATGTTTTTAGTTTAACATTAATCGTCGAGGCACACCCAAGGAACTAATCAAAATTGGCCATGATATATGTCAATCAGTAGCTGCTTTAATACCACATATCAAAATCAATATGGCGTTCGAAAAAAAGCACGATTTTTCAATTAATGCAACTTTAGAGATTTGATTAAGTGCAATTAAAAATGTATGTAAATGACATTGTATGACTTATTTAAAAAAGATCCAATAAATGGATGAATATGAACAAAACAACAATACTAAAAAGTGAATTTTGCAAAAATTATAAGAATATTATTTAAAATCGCTAATATATCTATACAAATTAAAAAATAACGCGATTTAAATAAATTTTTATCTTAAACTGTCATAACATTGATGCTATTCGGGTAAATGTTATTCACGCGAGCAGATCTGTTCCATTGGCATTTCAAAATTTTCGACATTTTTTTGTATATAAAAAGTAAACGAGTTTGAAGAATTTTACATATATGATACATTTTTATTTTTATTTCTTTTACTAATATATAAACTTTTTAAAATTAAAATTATTCACCAACATTCCATTCCAAGTTTTGTCTTTTGCAAATTCTTTATAGATTTAACTAGAAATTATCTCTAATTTTTTACACCTCTATGAAGAATTCCACATTTTTTTATAAATAAAAAGTCATAGGTTTTGACTTTAAAACATTCCGCGAATTTGAAGTATTCGAAGAAAAAGAGAGGCATCAAATCATAAGAGAAAATAAAAAAAACGACATCATCATCATCAACATCATTCATCATATAATACATTTGCTTACAAAATAATAATAAAAATACATGACACCAAGAATAGAATAAAAGAGATCCCTTGTCAAATGTCATAAATTCTCTCTGGAAGAGATCATAAACAATATTTAAATTCTTTTAATAAAGAAAAGATCTCCTAAATTGGAAAAAAACTGTGGAAACGAGAATGCATCAATTAAATAGAATATTATTCTTGTTATTATCGAGACATAATAATTATAATTTTGAATTTATTTAAATTTCTTTTGATAAGAAATGTTACAATTCTATAGCAGGTAATAATTTTGTAATTTAAACCAAATTATATTTTAAAATATTTGTTAAGGCAGTTTGGCTGCTAGCCAAACCTTTAAATATCGTATAAAGACGATTTTAATCAATTCTTTCATTAATGTATTTGTAGTCTGTCTGGAAGAATGATAGCCTTAAGATTTTGTTCCTTTAGCCCTTCATTTTAATTTTAAAGCAGACTATATTTAACTGTTTCTCTTTAGTTTATATGAAGAGATAAATAAAACTCTTGTATATAATTTGAAAGAATGAAATGAATGCCAACAGGTACTTTTTAATACTTTCTACCTGTTGGGCGTAAAATTATACTTTATAGTTTAGTTTTATGGATTCTTTGTTGTATTATATTTTGGAAGTATTTTGGTTGTAAATTTCTGTCAATTTGTTAAAATTTCCTTTTCTGCAATATGTGTCAAGTATTTAGTATTTGTTACAAAAGAGGTGTCGTTAAAGTTAAAATGAACACGTTTATAATTTGTTTTAACAATTAAATTCAATTAAATTTCCGGTTTAAAACAAACAATGGAAATCTTAGAAGAGAGCAAAAGTGCTATGGAGAAGAAAAAAAAGCAATGTCTCTGCAGGAAGCTAGCAATTTTTAAAATTATAAGCGTTTAAAATTGAAGTTGTGTTAAACAAGTGTTACATTTTGAAACCTTTTTTAATTAAAAATTTATTTTTGTTTATGAACTGTTTGACGGTCAAAAATCTATTTGAAATAATGCAATGAGAAACGTTTCTTTTTCTAACAAACGATTGTAATGGTAAATCTGATCGATCTTGAGACATTAAATACATTTTAACTCTAAATTTCTAAAATATAAATAATTTGTAGATATCGTTTTGTTTTTGCATTTTTTTCAGATAAATTTTGTACTATTTAAAGTAATAAAATCATACAAGTTTTAAAAGGTGTTCTTCAAAAACAGTGTTGCCAGAAACATTTTTTATAAATAGATAAATTTAAAGAAAAGAATCTATAAAAATTATAAAATTTATTTAGAAAATTTTTCATAAAAAATGTAACGAAAATTTTCTATTTTAAAAAATTACAATAATTATTAAAATTCTTAGATTTTTTGTAAAGTCCACCTGATTAAGGGACAAATCCCTTAATCGGGCTAAACTAGTCAATACCAAACTTTTGCATAATAAAAATACGAATGTTAACCATGCACTTGGTAATATTTTGAAGATACAGGTACATAAATAGCTACAACTACAACAAAGATAAAATATAAAATATTTAGCTTTGCAAAAGACGTTTCATATATTTATTTCTCAATTGTTGTTGTTTTTATTTTTTATTTTTGGACAGATTTAAAAGGAATAACAGCAACATCAACATTTTATAGCTTAAACTACCTTAAGGCCATAAATCAAATAAATACACACTAATTTTGTATCAAAAAACAAAAAAGAAGAGAAATACACGAAAGATTATTTTTATGATCATTTTCCACAGCAAAAAGTTTCTTAAATTTTCTTTTCCTTTTGCTTCTTTTTAAAAATATTGTTGAAAAGTATTAAAATACTTTTAGTTAAATATTTTTATATTGACTATGGTAGTTGGTGATGTTGTTGTTGTTGTTGTTGTTGTTGCTGTTGTTATTCTAAAAGAAGTGGCAAAATAATCTCCCACTGTGATATTGTTTAGAATTTTGTTGTTAACTTAATATAACTTGAGTAAGGTGCAATAGTGTGAACAAACTCAAGAACACTATTCATTCTACTTTTTGTTATATAGATTGAGTGTGTTTTTGGAAGAAGAATCGAAATAAAAGAAAGATGTTTATGGTTTATATTCTATTGAATTTTACCACCACAGCATGTCTTAAGAATAGTTCATGGAAAAAGAAATAAAATATATATAAATATTTAACCCCATTTGCACTATGGGTTAAGGGCTCATAAATATATAAAAATTATGTGTGTGTGTGTGTGTGTGTGTGTGTGTGTGTGTGTGTGTGTGAGTAAAGTAATTGTGTACGAAAGAAGAATTGAATTTGAAAAAAAAAAAAAAATATATATTGACACTGAATGTTGTAATTTTGTCCATACATTATTAATGAATAAGTTAATTGTTTCAATGAATTTGTAAACTAATTTTGACCCTATGTACAGATTCATTAAAACAATGTATTACCATACATTAATAACAATGTAAAAGTTCATTGATAAAATAATAAATCAATGAATATGTTCATTAAACAAAATAAATAATTCCAGTGAACAGTACATTTATTTCAATGAACTCATATTTTGTTCCAATGAAAACGTACATTGAAACTAATAAGAAACCAAAATTCTTATTTTAAATCAAATGATTTAATTATACTATATAGACCCAATATTAAAAACATTAAATATGATATTCTTAATATAGATGTCATAAATATAATACAAGAATATATATGATGATCTCCAGTGGTAGCGTCCAAATCTTGATCAGTCTGTAATATAATTTTATAAAGAATTAAGTTAAAACATTTTAAATATTTATGAATACTTACGAATGTAATCCTCTTGATTTTGAATTCACGATATTTTTCGAAACGTCTTAATTGTTTTATCTACAAAAATATAAGTTAAATATTCATTTATTTAAACTGTTTAAAATCATTAACATTATTATACTTCACCTTCCTGATTTTTAATAATTCATTTAATTGGGCGGAATCAATTGTGCTGCTTGAATGAATGAATAACTTTTGTTAACACTGCACTGAATATTTGACTTTTTTTTTTAAATTCGTCATTTCTTGTTAAGAGATAAAGACGAACTGTTTCATTAATTCAATAATTTTGTTCATTGTGTAATGCTTCTACTTGATTATAACAATGTATTATTACATTGAATAAACGAATTTACTAATTAATTAACTTATCTTGTGTTCATAATAACGTTAATATTCAACACATTAAATTGTATTGAATCTTTTCATTGAAACTATGAATTCGTACACTAATTTAATAAATTCTTGGAAAAAATATTGCATTTCATTTAATCTACCGCATTCTTTAAAAATATTTTTTTTTCAATGTTCAGTGTTCTCCCCCATAATATCATCGAACTATAACTTTATAAACAAAGGATAAATAAGACCAAATGAATACATATTTAGGCAGATATAACAAAATCTAGTGGAAAATCTAAAAGATTTGTATTTATATGAACGATCATTATACTAATTATTATGAATTTGAGTCAATAATAACCAAATATTTTTTATAATCAATTCATGCACTTTTCCCATTACAGATGAAATCTAAACATGGAGTATACATATCTGGAATCTATCAGTTCTAGACCACTCTTCTACTTATCTAATTCATGTCTGCTTCCAATGTCCAATAGATTTTCCTGGAAATTACATTTTTTTCCTATTTTCCTAGATGGAATCTAGACATAGAACATGTATTTCTGGATTCTACTAATCCCATTGTATGACCATAATTGGAATACATGATCATAACAAAAAAATAGATATAATTTGATCCATTTTTTTTTATAGCATATTCGATTTTAATGAATGAAAACATATCGTTGTTATAGTGTCAATACCGTAATAATAATTTTTCTCTGCGTGTAAAGTTATTAAAGTCCTCATTATTTTTGACTATTGCCTTTATAAAATCCTTACTCCCCCCTTTCAAATATTTTATTAATATTCAAAATCATTTTATTAATAATAAAAATTAATCATTTTTTATTTTCTTTAAAACAAACCCATAGTGCTTTAATATATACTACTATACTATAACTATTGATATTTTCTATTTAACGAACACAACATCATTTTCAAGAGTTCTTTTTTGTTGTATAAGATCATAATGACAAAGTAGAAGATGATCTTCTTGTTGTGTTTATTTATTATATGCAGCATATGTAAGTATTTAATAATCATTGTTTAGTTAGTACCTTGTGATAACTCTACAAGTCTAGCTGACTAACTGCACGAACATCATGATCATACTGATGATGCTGTCTGTTGGATGTGGCTATTGATCTTAAATGCATGTTGGTGGTGTTGGTACTAGTGTGCTGGTGTTAACATTTAAGTGCTAATTTGATGAAAGTCTATTTTACGCCGTAATTTGTTTCCTATATAAGTATTTTTTTTCTTCGTCTTTTATTATACTTTTGTAACAGAACAGAGCAAATAACTTTTACATGTTAGTATCTTTATAAATTTTGCTGGTGTATTTTTTTAATGGACTGTCGGTTGGTCTTTTTGTATTTATATTTAACAGGTTGTTTTTGTGAAATTCAAGCAATAAACTCCGAAAAAAATTAGTATAATTTTCTTTTGGCTTTTACTTGCTAAAGTGTTAAATAAATTTTACAATTGCTGCTGCTATTACACACCAGCACATACATACAATGATTGTGGTTATTTCACTGTGGTTTTACGTAGATTTTTGATATTTTTGGTCGATTGTGGGGTCTCCTTCTTTCTTAAAAGGTTATTGTTAAAAAAAAAAAAAAATTAATTAGTACTGTTTTTAATCATAAACGTCATAACGATAAATATTTTATGAATATGCCCTCTTGTGTCGATATTTAATTTTTTTTTTATTGGATCTAAATCTGCAAATTACTAAAAACATTTGTTAGATTCACAATGATCACTTGTGATCTTATAATAAGTACATATTTAGTTTATAAAAGAAATCGTATGTTATATTTTATAGCTCATTGTAGGGTATTTGAAAATAGAGGTAGTTTTTTTCTCCAAACTCGTATCTGTGTCTTGCAACTGACCCTTTCCCAATTAAAATTGTAAAAAAAGCTTTAACATTAATGTTTAGTTTTTCTCTATTTTTTTTTTAATATTATTATTATTACTCTAACAAATTGTTTAAATATAAAATTTCTTTCAAAATTGTTTTGTTATCTTACATTTTAGTTGAACGAGTTGTGAATTTTGAATATTTAGTTTATGTATTTTTATCTTTTCTTAGTGCGCTGGTTTATTAGTTTTGTTATTGTTATTGTTTGTTAAAAAATGTTGTTGCTTATTTTCATTTGTAATAAGGTGTGATCTGAACTCTCTACTTTGTTTTGTTTTCTTGTTTTTTTTTATTACCCACGATTTAGTTTATTTTACAGCTTCTGTTTTGTGTTTTCCTATTGTTTGCAATTTGTTTATATTGCACAACTTCTTTCTTTTCTTTTTATTTTGTTCGACACTGTTGTATAGTGTTGTTATTGTTTTTTGTCATTAATTTGTTTTTGTAATGATTTTTTTGTGTTAGAATTATGATTGAAAAATTTTGAAATTTGTTAGGAAAAGTTTTTTTTTTTTCTGGTTTAAATAAAAAATTTACTTTTATGTTGAGTCGGCTAAAATGAATAAATTGTTTATAGAAAGTTTTCTTTTGATTGAGAAGTTGTAAACAGAATTTTTTCAATTAGTTAAATATTAACAAAAGATTTGAAATCAATTATTAAACATAAATAGTTAATTTGTTTAAGAAAGATCAAAAGAATTATTAAGTTTTGAGTTTTTTTTTTTAATATTATGATTTTCTTTTACTGCTAATTATGATTAATTTCTCTTCAATTTATTTTAGTTTTTTTTTTAATAAAATATTCATATTTTTCTTATAGAATTTTAAAGTAAAGAATAAAATGAATAAAGTTGTTAAGAGATTTACATCAATATAAAATAAGTTCTCACCGCGTTGTTAAAATTTGAATGAACAATTTTTATTGAAAACTGTTAAAAAAATATTATCTTTATATGAAATTTTTGAAAAATTTTCCTTTTATAAAAATTTTCGAAAAATTTTCATTTTTGGAAATTGTACGATATTTTTATTTAATAGTAACATTTCGATAAATTTCTTTCTTTTTATATCAATAAATTTTAATGTCCGTCCAGTCATAATGGACACTGAAATAATAATTTGAATATTACAATAATATGAAATCATTTTGTGCAGTCATCATTTAAATAATTTGGCAATGCTTTTTCGTCAACAAGCCAACGTTTTGATTAGAACCCAAAAGAAGACTTTTACAAACGAATTTTAAAAGTCACGTGCCATCATGCTATTAACTATTCCCAGTATTAATAAATTATAATAATTTCAAGTTGAATAAAAACAACTACAAAAGAAAATCAAAATTATAATGACTCAAAAGATTAATTGTAATTTATTCACAAATATAGATTGATAACAGTAGATAACCCTATTGTATTAATTTAATTTTATGGCAGGTATCCGATAAATTATCGGTTTTATAGGAAATTTTCGATGTAGTGCTTCTAATGGGTTCAAAATTATTTAAATAAATTTAAAAAATCAGAACTATTTTTTGATCTATAACGTATTATTACAAAAAATATATAAATTTAAAACATATTTCACAATTCAATATTCAATCCGTATTATTTAGGCAAATTTTGATAAATTAAACACCTGACATGACAGATGACTAAAAAAAAAATGACACACAATAAAACATTTAACTCATATTCATTATTTTTTTTTTATATTTTAATTCATTTGGAGTTCAATCTTAAAAATTTTTATTTAAAATCGGCAAAAATAGAGATCACTTTTAAAACATTTTGAATTATTTTATTATCATAAACAATACTTGGCTTTAATTAAAAGCAGTCATGAAAATTGCCATAAAATAAAAAAAATAATATAAAAAGACCTCAATGAAATATTAACATTTTATCTTCAATTAACCAAACAAAATCTAACAAAAATGTTAATAAAAAACGCCAACAATATAATAACGGAACAAACAATACAATGAACTTATAGCGGTTAAAAAAGCAAGAAAAAGTTTAGAAAAAAAAAACAAAACCACAACAAAACTGAAAAAATTAAACAAAAACCCATTAAAATTATATTTACAACCATCCCACCATTTTTATATGAATAAATCTTTAATGAAAAAACAAAAGCAAAAACTTTAAACAACCCTCGAAATAATAATAATAATAAACAAATAGAAAACGTCGAAAAAAGAAAAAACCAGCCTTAAACCATAATAGAGAGAAAAAGTGATTTTTAATTTGAATGAAATGTAAACCACACTGGTCTCTTGTAAAACAAAATAACAGGTGTTTTATTTATTTATTTGTTATTATATACTTTTTTTTTTTGTTAGAAAGAGAGTATTATTAGTAGAAAGAGAGAAAGGAATAGAAAATGTATTTATAAAAATAAAAGTAAAGACACGATCTTAAATTTGATAAATTTACAAGATTTAAATAATATTAAATGGTAATTTTTCTTTTAGTTTTACATTCTGTTTGTTGTTGGCTTTTTCTTTCTTGGTACCAAAATTATTATAGAAAGTCAAATAAAAGTCCAAAATGTCACAGAGAATTAAACAAACATTTTTATAAAATCTAAAAAAAAAATGCATGTAAATAGTGGACACGACCACGAAAAAAAGTCATAAAGAAAATCGTGCTATATTTATTTAGAAAAAAAAATGGTTTAGAAAAAGAAAAGTGTTTTCGATTTAAATAGTTTACATAAATCTTCAAAAACATTTTATGGTTTAAATATTTAAACTTGATTGAAGTTTAATAGTCTCGTGACAATATAAATAAACAACTTGTGTCATCAAAGTTTGGCTTAGAAGTAGGTAAATTGTTCATCAATTAAAAATAAAGAAAATTAAAAAGTTAATTTAAATTCTTATGGTTTTATTGATATGAAATAATTTGTTGGTTTAAAATAAAATATCGTTGAAATACTAAGAATACTAAAGAGGAAATTATAAAATTGTTTTCTAAATATTTTTTCTTAATATTATCCCTTACAATTTCTAAATAATTAATATTTTAAACTTTTCTTAAACTTCATTTTATTTACAAATAAATTTTATATTAAAAAGTGAAAACAAAAAACTTCCCCTTTTAAAAATGTGGGCGTAATTAAGAAGACCAACGTAAAATTTGGGAGAAACTTGTTATTTTTCTGTTTCTTTCTTGTTAGTTATCTTTATCAATTTATTTAAAATTTTAATTACTTTAAAATCAGATAAAAACCACAATAAATATTTAAAAATCGTGGCAAGCTTATAAAAAAATAATAATAAATTCACCAAAAAATCTAAACATTATACATATGTATGTATGTATGTATGTATGTAAAATGCGGGTTCATTAGAGATTTCTTGTTTGTTTTCGAAATAATTTTATTACTTGAAAAGAAAGATCATTTACTTTGTGTAAAATTATTGTTTTTTTGTTTTTTGCTAAGCTACCCACATTTTGTTCACATAGAAATTCTAGTTTCTGGTTTTGTTTAGACATAGACATAAACATAAATATATAAAAGAACTTAGTTTTATTTGACAGCTACATTTTGTATTGAAAAAAAAAACGGAGAGTTAGGAAAAGAGGTGTTTTTGTGTTATAATTAATATAAAAGTTTATTATATAATTTTTGTATAAAACCGTCATTGAAATTATTAATGTAAAGATTATTGTGCTGTTCAAATATTGAAAGAAAAAGTTGTAATTTTAACTAAGGAATTGAATTATTTACTTTTTGTTTATTAAATTTATTAATATTTGAATTAATAAAATTATTTAAAAATTTCAAGGACATAAAAGTTATTAATTTTATTTCTTAAAAAGTAACTGTTTAAAAAATAAAAAATTCTTAAACATTATAATTAAATTTCAATAAATATTTTAAAATTTAAATTGAATGATAACAGTTAGGACATTGGCAGTTACTGTGCAACATTTTAAGATATTTCTTAAAAAAGTACAATTTTGTTGATAGTAGTTATTTCAGGTCCTTGAAAAATTCTAATTAAATTACTTTTGTATTTTTAACAAAATTTGGCACCACTTTTCTTTGTTGACATATTTTTTCTTTTAGTCTCTCTTTCTATCGTAATTAGTTGCTCTATTTGCTATTACACCTCATATGGCAACACCTTGTGTTTAGTATTGTTTGTTTTTATTGTTATTTGTATTTCTTGTTGGCTTTGACTGACAAATAGAAAAGAATATAAAATGTAAATAAAAATAAAGCTTCTTAGTATGTTTTTTGTGTTAAAAAAAAAAAAAAACAAAAGCTTTAAGATTTCTTTAATCTTCTTTTTTCGTCTTTCCTTACTAGCATCCAACTATAAATTCCTTAGAAGTGTATGCAAAAAATTGTTTTAAATTTGCCGACTTTGTGGTGTTTTTTTAATATTACTTGTATTTTTTTTTTTAACAAAAAGCCATGTCAATTTAAATGTCTGTCCTAAAACTCTATTGATTTGTATTAGCAAAAGCTAACTAAGTAGAAAAAATCTTATCAATTGAATATTGTAAGAAATTACTTGAGTCTTGTATTAAAATAAATATTATTTCTTTGCCACTGCTGCTTGGTTGTTTGTTGTATTTTATTGTTTTAAAGTTAAGAAACGACATAATAATGTATGTTTGAATTTTATTTTGTTTTATTTATTGGTTTTTGTTCCAATGCAACTATAAAAGTAAGTGGGTTGTCTCACAAATAAGAAATAAGAAAAAAAAGCAACAAAATGTTGCTGCAGTTGTTTTAATTTATGTTTATGGTTGTAATAAACCGACATGAAAATTTAAACCAACAAAACACCAAATACCACCTAAGCAGCAGGGGGGTGTATTCAGACTCTCCCGCTATTTAATTTTTTTTATATTAGATTGGGGGAAAAGTTTTTTTTTTTTTTTTTTTTTTTTTTTTTTTTTTGGAAAAAATAAGTTTTAATAAAGTTTTTATTAAAGAATAAACGTTATTGGAACGGAGATGCTGATTTCTTTATGCTTCTTTAGATCGTTTTTTTACACAAATTTGATTTTTTTAAAATCTCTTGTAACTCTTTATAAGAGTGAAATTTATAATTTTCTTTCTTTCATATCATCTGGAAGCTCTGAATAAAAGTGACTATTTAAAAAATTAATCAATATTTTATAAATTATTCGCAAAAAGATAACATTAATTTTTCATCAATGTCAAAAATATATTTTATTTATCGAAGAGTGAAATTGATAACTTGAAAATTTCCTATTTACTTTCAACATATCTGGTAACCCCAGATAAAATTTATCATTTGAAAATGTTTATGGTAGACAATTTTTATAGATTTTAAATTTTTCAACATTTTGATGCCTTTAAATCATATAAACAAATTTTATATCAGATATAAACTTTTCAATGAAATTATTTTTTACTTAAAAATTTTATTAAACTAAATTTTAATTTTAAATCAACATTACTTTTAAAATATCTGTCAGTTCTACTTTTTTACTTTTTCCCCTCCCTCCAATATTTAACTCAGTTGTAAACTAATATAGAATATATTTTCCTGTATAAAAAAGCAGTGACCTAGTAAACCAAAAATTTTATAATTCACTTTTTAACAACTCTCCATAACTAATGTAAAACTTTAATTGATATGCTAGTAAAAAGAATAACAAGGGTTATTCAACAAGTACTTTTGTTGCTGTTGTTGTTGTTGTTGTTAAAACGTAACAAAACACCCACTCCCAACAATATCTAATCAGTGTTCCATATAACAATAACAAACTTAAAGGTACTATTCTTTGATAATAAAAATCAAAGAACAATGATCATAAAAATAAAATGTTTGAAAGTTTATAGTACGATACAATGAACCAACAATCTTATCCATTTCCAATATCAATACAAAAAAATCTTGTTTCTTACTCTCATTTATGGGAATCATTAGGAACAAAATATTGAAAACGAATTATCTTTTTCTTCTTCTTTTATCGTATACAATTGGGTCATTTGAAATCAATACATTTTGATTTTAGTTCCCATTTGTTTTATTTATTTTTTAAAAATTGAATTAAATTCTTTTCGTTTTGTTTATTCAAAATTAATTTAAATAAATATCTTTTCTTTTTTGGTATAAATTTTATGAATCGTTTTTTCTTTAAATCTTTAAATGGTTTAAGGTTGTCTAAGCCCGCATTATTTTGCCAAATCATATTTTCTTCGTTGTTACTTTTCTTTTAAATATTATAACTTTTATTTTCTATTATTCGATTCTATTTAATTGTTTATGCCCCGTAATTTATTCAAGTAGTAGTTTTGTTGTAAAAGAAATGTTGTTGGATTTATTTCTTTGCTTTAAATTAACTAAATCTCAAATGAATATCATTTATGTTAATTTGTTTAATATTTATGTGAGGAATTTCAATAAGTTATTTAAATTACATGGATATTATGAGATTATAATGTGAACATAATTTATGCACTACTCATAGATATATAGATAGATTTTTTAGTTAAAAATATAATATTTTAACTAAATGTTTATGTTGCTTAACTTAACCTAAGATTTATGAATTTAATTATTTAATTGTTTTTTTTTTTTTTTTTTGTTTTTGCAAATATAACTTTTTTAGTCGCAATTAAAAATATTGCGATATTCAAAGAAGTTTGCGTATAAAAATACTTAGTGAATCATGAAAGCTTATTGCAAATGGTGAAACTAATTGCTAATTAAGCGAAAATTAATAAACGTTTTTCAAAAATCTAAAATTTACTTTAAGTTATTTTTCGACGATTACATTTAATATTAAGATTTGTTTAAAATTCGAAATGCTTTCATATCGTTTGAACTAAATTTTTTTTTTTTTTTTTGATTAGGAAAAATGCCAATAGTTTTGATTTTCATGTTATATTTTTCATGAACAAAACAATAAAATATTTATAAAAGAAATATTTAAATCATTTTGACACACTGATGAAATACGTAATTTTTTACTTTAAAAAATCTTAATTCTAAATATATCGACGTTTAATGTGGATAAGAACGACAGGGAATACGAACGAGTACAAACTGGCGTGTATTTTGAAATTCGTTTTATTTCCCAAAAAGATTATTTTCTTACTATGAAATTTATTTCGATCGTTATGTTAATTTTTCGTCACATCATTAATTTATGGCCATAAATTAAATGTAATCTATTTTTTTTATTTTTTTTTTGTTATTACAAAATTGAATTTTCACCACAAAAAATTATTTTTTCGGTATGGATTGAATTTCATATTGAAAAACAAGTAATTGATGTATTTTCATGTGTTACCCATTCTAAAAGTATAATTATAATTAAAATGAAAAGATTGATAAAAAAAAAAAAATAATAATATTTCCAAAAATCTGATCTCAATTAATTGATTACATAACAGGTTAAAAGTAAGTACTTACTAATCTACTTTCATGTAATGCAGACAGTATGTTGTTCTCATTGAAAAGTAACTGCATACGTAACTACATACCATTACCAAGCTTTTGCTGGGTATATTTCTTTTTTTTATTACTTGACAAATATTTGTTAATATCACGATCACTAACAATAGATTTTATTTTAGACAAATTTTTGTTGTAAATTTTATATTTGTTTTTTATTTATTGTTATTAAATTGTTCTTAACAATTTTCTCTATTTAATTTTTTTTTCTATTGCTGCTGCTAATGTTGTTTTTGCAATTATAAAGTGTTAAAGCATGACTGAATCATGCAACATTCTTTATTTCATGTTCATTACCATAATCTATTACTAGTTGTTGTTGTTGTTGCTGTTTTAAGTTGTTAATAAATGTTTGTTTCTGTTTCCGTTGCTGTAAATAGTTATTTAAGTGATGCATCATTTTTTTTTTGTCATTCATGTTTAATAGTGTTAAAATATAATTTGGTTAGATCAACAAGTGTTTTTTTTTGTTGCTGTTGTTTTCTTCTTCTTATTTTTTAGTTGTGAAAAAGACAGCATAAAGTAATAGCAATAGAAAGGAAGAAAAATTGCATTTATTAACTAACAAGTGTTAAAAAGGGGGAAGGTAACCTAAGTTTAAAATCAAATAAATAAAACTATATTCTTTACTTACAAACTTACTATTAGGATATCCAATTAATAGAGTTTTCGTATTATTCGGTTTATTTGATAAATAATTATTCGAAGTTATAAGTTGATCGGTTAGTAATCAATTAATTGCAAATTATTCGATTAACCGAATTTTATCTATTTAAATAATCATTTAGAGACTTTTTGTGGATAAGACATTGTTTATCTTAATAGTTCTATCAGCCATTTTTTAAGAAAATTGGACTTTCGACATAACATTATAAATGTTCTTTAAATTCCAATCAATATTTCTCCTATTTAGTGACAAGAATGTAATGAATATTAAATTATGTTTTAGTAGCAATTTTGCATTACTTCTTGAGCACAAGACATTTAGTATAGAATAATACTTTGGAATTAAAAATGTATTTTATTTACATATTTTTGCTGGAAAAGTCTATTATCCGTTTTAGGAAAGATGTTGACGAAATTTGAATTTAAAGTAAAAGATTTAATAATTTATAACGCCAAAAAACTAGATTTCGGTTAATCGGTTGTTCGACATCAACTATTCGGTTGTTTCGTTTTTTTTTTTCGAAAATAGACAGTTTTCAATTATTCAAACAGTTAATCGACCAAAATTAATCGGATATAGCTTACTTCCCTTTTGAATAGATTATAGGTAAAAACAACAATATTATTAAATAAAAACACTTTTGTGCACTAAATACGTATATTAATTGAAAATGGCTGCTAAAGTTTTTACAATACTATTTCTAGACTCTGCGAACGGTGGCCCCAGGAAATATGGCCACAAATTTTCTTAATTTTGTGACGTGTTTTTTTTGTGAATTTGCACCAAGTTAGAGCGAAAAGTTGACCTAAAAAGATCAAATGAAAAAACACCCATAAAAAAAATTTTATTTGTACTTTAGGGCGATTTTTTGAACAATTTTATTTGAAAATATGTATGAGAGCAATTTGATATTTGGAAGTATAACGGCTGCCAAAGAACATTCCGAAAGTCTTGTGTTAAAAAGATTTAAATAATTAAGGATTAATAATTACACAAAGTTTAAAAAATATCATTTTGAAATAATACTCTTCAACTCTTAATAAAATTTTTCTGAATTGGCGTTCTTCGGCTTTCTTATCTGCGTATATCGAATACCGGATCGAATATAAAAATATGTAAAATGCCCGTATATTTGTTTCATTTCTAATTTCAGTTAAGGGTAACATTACATTTTTGTTGTTGTTAATTTTCTTCGTTATGAAAATTTGTCGCAATAATTAGGCCAATTTTTCATTTCAAGTTTAAGTTTATCCATAAACTTTGGGGAAATGAATCATTATGAAAAATTGTCCCATAATTGGGACAATTTTTTGTTTAGTGTTTTGGGGCCACAGTTCGTAGAGCCTATTTCTATATTAACATGTGTAGTTGTTGTTATTTGTGTTGTGAATAATGCAAATTGATTGCCTTTAGCATTTTCAAACTCACATGCAACTTAAATAAATATTTATTTATTTTTTGTGCTAAAAAAAAATACACAAATACATATACATTGACTTAATATTTATTCATTTGACTATAAAAGCAGCTGTTTGTAAGAAAAGAGAAGAAAATAAAATTTAATTTACATTTTGATCTTAATGTAAAAATCTTTTTTTTTTTTTTTTGTAATGAATTTTTTTCTTCATCGCATTGTTGTTATTAAATGGTTGGTTGTTTTGATTTTCATCAACTAAAACTAATTGTAAGGCGGCGTTTAAGGAACTAAACTGACTAACTAACTGACTTAAGTAAATAATTGACAGTTTATGGTGGCGGCTTTAAGCACTTTGATGTTTTTTTTTTATTTTATTTTTTATATGTAAAACCAAGTATATGTTTTATTAGTATGTATCTTGAAAAGATAATTTTTGTTAAAATGCAACTGATTATTGTTGTGATTTTGCTTTTTATTATTTTTAAATAAATTTTAACACCTTTTGTTTAATAAAACGTTTAAATAGATAAAATATCTTGAAGTATTTTGACATAGAAATCTCATTCGTTAGTGTTTAGAATATTCAAACAGGTTTATTTACTTATTTTCAATGAAATTTAACTAAAAAAAAAAAAAAACGAATCTGTCTCCCTACACCTATAACACTTTATATATATGTATACTAATGCCAGTTTATTGCAATAAACCGACCACTTGTGCATCGTTTGTTTATTTATTAAAAATCAGTATGTTACATATTATGTTGTTCTTTTCGTTCGTCTTATCGTTATGATTTGTAAGAATTGCGGCAAAAAATCTTTAATTAATTTTATATATGTCCACATAATATTTTTTGTATAATAACTGTTATCTTATTTGTTAAAAGTTTAGGATTTGTTTTTTCGCTATTCAATAATTGTAGAATTTTTTATTATATTACTACTGATGTTCGTTGAGGGTATGGATGCAGTTTAATGTTGACAAACTTTGTCTATGTAGTCTGATTACAACGGTAACATGGACAGACCGACAGACCGACAGACCGACCGACAGACCGACAGACAGACAGTCAGACATACAGAAAGATAGACAGACAAAAAACATAATTTTTTTTAACAAAAATTGGTGACAGATTTAAAGAAATAACCCAATAAGCACACAAATTTTAAAAATTCAAGCCTTGGAAAATTTTGCTGGAGTTCGACATGAATTTAAATATTAAAATATTTTAAATATGAAAAATAATTTTAAAAAATTAATTTGACTGGAATTTAAATTTTCGTTTCACTGGAGAATCCTATTGAATTAAAGTGTAATACCATTTGAATTCAATGCTTGGTACTGGATTCAAGGCTTGAAATACATTTGGTATCAACTTGAATTTCGGTAAAAATGCTTATTTGGAAGAATTACAGAGTAACAAAATTAAAAAAAAAACTGCACGATATTAATAGTACTAAGCTTTTAAACCACTTTTTTTGGAATTGAAAACGACATTTTTTTTTTCTCGATTTTGTTAAAAAGAATATGAAGAAATTTTAAGTCGTTTTTCCACTAATTTTTAAAACGGAGATATTAAGTACATTTCCAGAAAAGAATGTCACAAAATAAATGTTGGTTGTATTAATAATTTATTGGTAATTGGAATATATTTAAAAAAAAAAAAATAATAAATATATATATATATATATA